>JANAVB010010198.1:6330330-6470330 GCA_029216955.1 Iris pallida | reverse complement strand
GGGTTGTGACCTAGAAGTCTAGGGCTACCAGAAAATATAATTTGTTTTACATTTTGACAAAACAGATCCTTTGTGGCATTTCATCAAACAAGGTTTCCTAGTCTAGGATACGTGTCCGATACGGACACCAAACCAATCCTATTTTTCACCAACTTGACCCACAGTTCCCTAGTACCTAGATGCATGCAAATATGAAGAGAAACACAATATAACAAGGTTTATGGCATTTACCTATTTGTGTATTTTCAATGAAAATCATGAAGAGGGGGTGTCCTTCCACTTGGTGATGCCCAAAGCCCCTCAAATCCTCATAGCAGGCCCTAACTAGTACCCTCTAGTGTAGGGGAGTCCAATGCAAGAAACTAGAGGTGATTGGATCAAAATGATCAAGTTGTGTAGGTTTAAGAAATAGGATTTTTCTAGGTTTAAATTCATGTAAAATGGCCATGATGACAAATGGGGTTATATAGAATGTGTAATGCTAGGGGGTACCCCATGGCCAGCCATAGCAAGGGGGGTGTCCTTGCTTTCCTTCAGGAGAGTCAAGGACTTTGGTGTAAAGGTTGGGATATTTTGAATGGTTTTAAAGGAAAATATCCATAAAGGCAAATCTAAGATATTTATACCACTTTAACCATGACCAAATATCTATCCCCTTAGTCATTCTAGGTTAGTAGCTAACCTCAATTAGGCCAAACTTGGTTTAGGGACTATCATGACACTAATCAATAATTATTAATAATAAAACACTAAATCCATAATTCTAAATAAATCCTAGAAAATTACCAAAATACCCTTTAGGCTAAAAAGCCCTAATTTGATTTCTAAACCTATGGCTAGGCTCACATGATCATGGTTAATCTCTAGGTTACAATCTCTAGGGTTTATACTAGGGTTATACTAGTAAAGTCACAAAGTCATAAGTCATGACTTAGAAATGGTTTAACTTACTAAAACACCCAAAAATCATATTATGACTAAAATACCACTAATAAATAATAAATAAAAATTTTCAAAATACCCCAATTTCAGAAAATTGGGTGTTACAGGAAGCAATTCGTGTGGGCGATCTTGCTTTGAGCAACGTGTTTTGACACCCTCACTTTTCTTCATCTCATCTTCTCTAGATTATTGTAACCGTTGCAACACGTTTGCAAGAAAGAACGAGAGATCTTCTCTTCTCTATTTTCCTCCTTCATATTGTAGTCTGGCTATTTGCTTTTTGTATCATCGTAGATCTTGAGTTTGATCACTGCAAAGTTTTTCTGTGACTCTCAGATCTCGATTGCATCAGTTTTCCATCTTTGGTCAAGCCCCGGGAATAACATAAAATCCATCATCAAGTTATCGCTAAAAGCAATAGCAGCGACCTGACAGTAAGTGTAGGACAGAAAAGGGACGTCGGTAAACGTTCGTCGCTATAGAACTTACATTGCCAAGCAGTCAAATTTTTGACATTTTTTTTACTACATGACGACGCACCATTTAGTAACAGCTTATTGTCACATTAGTGACATACTAGCTGGCATAATCTTAGCGACACACGGGCAGCTCACTCTTCACCTGATTAAATGACTAGTCACGATGGATAAATATATTTTGGCATCTAGTTGACGATGCACAGACGACAACTTGAAGTTTCTTATACTGAAACTAGTTTCTGTCGATACTCACTAGGCGACGGTTGGATGTGTCGTTTATGCGTTGCATGGATGTTGTTGTTGTCGCTTAGTCGTCGCTTACCTGAAATTCTTAGGTGAACAACGTTTATGTACGTCGGCTTACCGACGTGTAGACGTCGCTGTCCGTCCCAAGCCGCCGCTTAGCATAGCTAAGCTAGACAGAACTGGAAAATAATAATTTGAATCAAACAATTACAATCAATATATAACATGTCAAATCACAACAATCATATTATATAACTATATCTAGTGTAACCCGCCATAGAATTTCGTCCAATTAGACCTTCAGCGACACAAAACGTATGCTGGAGCACATATACACAATAATATAGAAATAGAAATCACATACGAATAAATACAAACAAAATCCATGAAAGTACATAACATCCACAGGTCAATACGTACGAACAGTGATACATAACATCCATAACAAATACAATGTTGATCGTACATAGATCGCAACACATACAAATCTCAAATAAAAAGTTATTGTTCTAGTGGTGGTCTCTGGTCCCCTAGACGAGTCAAGACGTTCGAAGTTCACTATGTCATGTGGTAGTGAACTCAACACTCAAATGAAATGTACTCAACGGACTCGTCAGTACGACCGGAGACATGATGATAGGGACAACAATAGAAGCAGAGGAAGCAACCAAAGGATTATGTAATTAAAGCTAGTCCTTAAAATATATATAATTTTTGTGTTCAATATGTTGAAGTTGTATTAAATATTGATTGTGTAAGAGTTATGTAATAAGTTTTGATGAATTAATTCTGGATTCTCTCTTAATTCAATATTTTTTTAGGCCAATCTACCTTCTTTCCTAACTTTTATGTGATTCTATGTTACTTTAGTGGCTCATCTGGGGATTAGTTTTTATTCACGTCAGGTACGGGTTTATAAATCTATGTTAGTGAGCTAGCTCATTTATACAGTTACAAAAGCAACTTTAGAAGTAGAAGAAAAATAAAACTTGTTACCATTTGGACTCTCATTTGAACACATAACCATATAAAACAGTGCAACCATATAAACTATATATTCTTTTGTAAATTCAGCGGGTGCTTGAGCCCTCCACTGGTCTGAGTGGTCTCTATGCATTGCATCCTGGTTAGCTACGGGAATTGAGCTACATCAAGGCTTGAATATGCAACCCACCGTGCCCATCCACCCCCACCAACCAAACTTCAACATTGAAAATTTTCAGTATAAATCTTCATATTTATGAAATATATGTACTTGTGTCATTTCCCTCTCACCGTTTTGAGGTATTAGGTTACGTAAACATGACTCTCAGCTAGCATTAAGCCAATGTCGTAGACTACAAAACACTTCCAGTAACTGAAGCTCCAAAACTATATATCGATCTTTAACTTTATTTTCCCCATTCTAATTTCAAAGTTCTATAATGCTCTCTTTGCTAGGGCTATTAGCTTCGCAAGTGCCATTCCACGAGGCAGCGAAGCCCCTCGTCAAAAAAGGCTACATGATGTAACTGCATGAAAATTACGTGACTAGAGTTTGTATCTTTTCCAAGTTTCCCCTCTCCTTTTAGCCTTTTACTGGCAATTTGTCCTCATGTCCCATGGCTTCACGTGTTCCTCAAGCCCTCTCTCTACCTAGCGGGAGAACTAAAATCGTGATAAAAAGAAACATCTTTCCAACTCACCCAAAAGTTCATACCCATAGATAGGCCAACAAATAACCGGTTGTCCCTAGCTGACATTCTGATCAAAGCTAAGGGGCGTTTCTGTCGTTCCAAAAAGTATGATCTCTAATTTATAAATGAATGAAGAGTGTGGCAACAAGTTGGAGTTGAACTGAAGCTGGCCCTTCTCATCCTTCTAAGCTTCCGGAGAAGTGAGAACAACGTATTAGGTGGACGAGGACGCGGACACGTCCCTCCCTCCCCCTTCTATACACTATTTATGTATGTATAGATAGATAGATACATACAGAGATTTCATTCACGTGGAAGTGGAGAATGGAGAGGAAAATGGCAGTTGGGAGTTGCTGAGAGAGAGAGAGAGAGAGAGTTTTTTTGTTTTCCCATTGCATGTTTGCTTCACGCAAGCGGCTAAGTGTAGAGATAGAGAGAGGGTGAGGGGAGAGAAAGAGAGGGTAGGCTTGGGCGACTGCCGTGGCTTTAAAGACTCATCAATACGAAGAAACCAAAAGAAATACCACCCAACAGTAACCCGCAAACACGACCCACCACCAATAGGACAAACACCTCCCATTAAAAGCAGGTCAATATCTTGACCTCTTTACAATACAACATTAGCTAGCTTAGGTTTCCTTTCACCCCCTCAAAATTCCTTGACCAAACTACGATCAGGAAAGATCAATCATGAGTTCTAGTAGCGTAGGAGGAGGAGCAGCAGCGGAGGCGGAGGAAGCGGAGGAGGAGGGCCGTGCGGCGCCTGTAAGTTCCTGAGGAGGAAGTGCGTGAGCGGGTGCATATTCGCCCCCTACTTCGACTCCGAGCAGGGGGCGAGCCACTTTGCGGCAGTGCACAAGGTCTTTGGGCCAGCTCCAACGTGTCCAAGCTCCTCCTCCACATCCCTGCCCACAAGCGCCTCGACGCAGTTGTCACCATCTGCTACGAGGCCCAGGCCCGCCTCCGTGCGACCCGTCTATGGCTGTGTCGCCCACATCTTCGCTCTCCAACAACAGGTAAAATAATTCAATCAATCATTATGATATCTGTAAAATTTCTGCCACAGTAATCTACAATCACGGACAAGTGTGGATTCTTGCGAGTAGCTGGTTTTTTGACAGAATTGTATAGCAGGAGTTGAGTTTGGGATGAGTTGCTTTCTAGCAAAGGTGTTTTTTCTTTCTTGGTAAGATTGAAGAGACTGACAAGAAAAGCAAATTGCTAAAATCGAGTTGAAAATCCATGTGGTGAGGAATTAGATTCTGAGACGTATGGACTAGTTACGTTAGCACTTAACAAACTCCTCACGGCTCTTTCCTTTCCTCTTCCTTTTAAGATGGTCACTATCAATCCCATGGGCCCATCACCTATACATTCTTGAATTTGCGTTAACCCTAATTCCGTTATTCTTTCCTTTAAGTTAGGTAGCCCTTGCTTGTTGGTGATGGTTGATTTTGCTTCCGATTTTTGTTCAGGTAGTGAATCTTCAGGCAGAGCTGTCCTACCTACAGGCCCATCTGGTCACGCTGGAGCTACCTTCTCCTCCGCCCCCTCCGCCACCACCGGTCTCCCTGCAGGCGCCATTCTCGATCTCCAACCTCCCATCGGCCGCCAACCTGCCCTCAGCACTTGATCTCTCCGCGTTATTCGACCCAATGGTACAACCGCAATGGCACTTCAGCAGCAGCAGCAGCGGCCAGTCCAGATTCGGCAGCAGCTCGGTGCCGGAAGTAGAGGCAGTCTTCCGGAGAGCTCCAGCAGCAGTGGTGGCATAGGTGTAGGTGGTGGCAGCGGCGGCGGCGATCTTCAGGAGCTCGCGAGGGAGCTCCTAGACAGACACCGGACCGGCCAACCTGATCACCACCATCATCATTATCACCCTCCTTGCTCTAAATGACGGAAAGCAACGTGGATCATCACCGCCGGCTTTTCTCGGCAATAACATCATTAAAAAGGTTTGTAGGCCGATTTTAGAATGTCCAGTTAATTGACCAAAGGATCAAGGATCCACTTGCTTATATATGTGTTTCAATTAGTTAGGGATGGTGTAGTAGTTTAATTTGCACTGTTTTATTGGTGAAGTAAGCTTTTAATATTTTCTCGACTCATGATATATGCATGGATGATCGATGAAGCAATTGTGAAATTGCAAGACCAACATTAGAGCGTTATAGCGTTTTTTTTTTTTTCCTTTTGGATCATCTATCATTATATATAATTTGAATGCTTTGTGCAATGCTTGTGCAACTAAAAATGAGAACTTTGGGTGGCACTTCTCTTTCACATTAGATCGAGATGGCACTAAATGTGGTGTGTGTGAACACCAACCATTAACTGCAATTGCAGCTCAAGTGGAAATGTTCACTTGGCGATGTTGAGTATTTAATTTTCTTCTCTAACCTCACAATAGTGGTTTATGGTCTTGTTCTTACGTAATGTTTTAGAAGGGCAAATTATAACTTTGTTGATTCTTTCAGTCTAAACTTATTACTTTCAATGCAAGCCCTAGTGAAACTATAGTAGGAGTTTATTACTTTGAAGTTCCTCGATCTATAGTTTCAACTTTTCCTAGGAACCTACTATTCTGATGGTATGTGTATGTGTAGTCACTGCACTCAGGATAATATTGAAAAAGGATCTAAATTGGATTCTTTGTTTCACTGCTCAATTCTGAAGGGAAAAAAAAAGAAGAGAGAGAGTAAAAGTGACCATTCTTAGTATCATAAAATAATCACTCTTTTACCATATTACTTATCCATTTTTGATTTACTGTACGTTTGCGGGTACTGCTTCCTTAGGACCTTAGTCTATCCCAATTATGGCCTATTTAATTTGTTTTCATAATACTTAACACCTGGCACCAGCCGCACCACCAACAATCTAACCCCCCCCCCCCCCACCCCCCAAAAAAAAATTTGGAGGGAAAAAAATAATTTTACAGAAAATTGAGCATAGTTTGTTGTTGGGTTTGGTTTTTGGTTTTGGAATTTTTTTTGTTTTATTTGTTTTTCTTAGTTTGGTTTGCATTTTTTTTTTGTTAGTTTGGTTTACTTTGTTAGTTTTTTTTTTAGTAGTTTGGTTCTAGGTTGGTTTGAAAGTTGTAGTTTGTTTGATTTTGTTTGTTCGTTAGAATTATGTAACAGAAAGTTTGCTATGGCAATATTATATTTTTAAAATATTAGCGTGAACGAAAAAATTTTGGAATAATTTGCAAGAAACGAGCATATACGATTTCCGTCAGTGCCACCGGTAAAAATTGGACATTGTGGTGGGTCTTGTAAGTTTGGGTTTCTTTTGATTTATTTGGGGTTGGTTGTTCCGATTTTTGTTATAGCTTTATTTTTGGGGGTGAAGATGAGTTGGTTTTGTTAATTTATTGTTGGGTTGCTTAATTTTTTTAGTTGAGACTAACGACTAGTTTCTAACTGTTTACTGTAACGTTCATTTTCTAACACTCATTTTGACTGATTTTCTCTAATGTTCAATTACAACATTCATCTGCAAATCTCTATAAATTCAAGACATGTATTGTTTTTAACACAATATCAAATCAAACATATTTTCTAAATAAATCAACCAAATTAAAAAAAAAAAAAACCAACCCGAACTAACACAAAAAATGATCAAACAAAATATCCCAAATAAAACCAACCAAAAAATTCAAAACTAAAGAAAACCAAAACCGAACCAACAAAAACCGAAGCATGTTCAATTTCCGCCAAACAGTCTGGTGGAAACTTTCTCTTCCAATTTTTTTGAAACATCTTTCGTTTCAGCCAATTTTCTATATTTTTCTATCGTTACAACAAATTTTCTGTTAATTTTACCTTTGGCCAAAAAGTAGGAAAAAAAATTTAAAAAAACCATTTTTTTGTATGTGGGACATAGATCAAATTATTATGGTTAGAGACAATGCAGTAATGTATAAATATTTAACTAATGAGTATATAAAAATATAAAATATCATATTATAATTAAAATTTAACTAATGAAACATTATCTTTAAAAAATAATATTTAAATTAATATTTACGTAGTATTAAATAAATATTTACTTCCCGGGAACTCCATCTTCTTATCAAACTCATTGTTCAAGTCGAACCAATCGTAACACCCCTCGACGTTGCCAGACACAGAGTTGGTGTAGTAAATAATAATCTATCTTCCATTATACTTATCTATCTTCCTTTATTGTGCTAAATTTTATTTTCATTTTATACCGAATCATTTGGTTAATCATGATAAAGAAAATCATTTAAAACTGTAGCAAAATTCTACAATTTGAATGATATGTCATATCATATACCACTATGCAGATTATCTAAATAAAAGTGTATTATTATTAAAAAAATCACAAAAGATAATTAGTACCCAGTAGCAGACATGAGTAAATTCTCATAAAAAATATGTCGTTATTAAAATTTAAAATTAAAAAACAATAAAGATGAAATTGTTTTAGAAGAGAAATATATAGACCAATTACAGAAGAAGATAGGAATACGAAAAGACAATATAGAAAAAAAACAATGAATTATTTGAGGGATAATTGGTTAATTTTACCAAAATTCTATCTTGTGTGTACATTTATTTTTCTCTCGTTTCTGGAAGAAATTTTTTTTGTGGGGCCAACATAAAGTTTTCTTCCAAACTTTTTTCCTCCACTTTCCTTCCCCACTTTCCAAATATCATAACTTTTGATTTTTCTTCCACTTTTTTCTCAATTTTTTCCTTCCCCCTATTTTCCTCCCTTCTCAAACATAGTGTAGATTGATGGCTTTGAGGAGGTTTCCTCCCTATGAGTATAAGATAATAATTTTTATCTTGAAAAAAATTAGTGATAAAAGTTTAGTGCTAGAGCCATATTGATTATGCAGTTAAATACTGAAAAATCTATTAATCAGCAACTCACTTTGGCAACAAATTATGTAGGTTGCTTATTAAACCATCACCGTACAGGTGACTAAAAGGCGACATTTCTTATAAGAGATAATTCTTCTTACAAGATACATTTCTGCCGCGATGTTGGTTCCAGATCCATCTTAGGAAGATATGTCTAACGACAAACTAGCATGGACCTATCCTCTGTCGAGTTTAAAATGAGCGATAGACGTGTTAGTCATCATTCATCGCTTAGGGAAGAAATTAAGTTATGTCCTAGCTTAATTTTGATCCTGCAAATAAGTATTCGTGTTTAACTCATCTATTCCTATGTGCGAGCATCCATCCGTCCTGAGCCTTTCATTCTCTGCGTGTGTCCCATAGGACGACTGACCTTTCCTCTAACGTGTGAGCCCCTGACCTTGGCTGACCTCTCCTCTACCGTGTCGGCCACCAATCATCCTCCACTCCTCTCTTCTACTCTTTGTGTGAACTCCTCCATTCCCTATCGAGGGATTAAAGGTACCCTAACCAAAACTCTGAATTTTTAAAAAATTGATGGCGGCTCCTTCTGCTTGTAAGCGTGAACTATATTGACAGTCACATGAACTTCGCTAGCATGACATCATGACATACCTTGGTGAAATTTGATGGAGTATTGTTACATCCCATAAAAAATGACATTAATATCCTTCTTAACATTGCTTATGTTCAATAAAATTCAATTTTTTATTCTGTACTCACTCCCCTATATATATATATATATATATATATATATATATATATATATATATATATATATATATAAGGGAATGCTCTAAAAATAGCCGGATGATTTCATATTATGGAACCAACCTATGTTACAACCGTTGGATTTGGATTGAAAGACGGATATTAAAAGATGAGAGTATCTACTTGAAAGATACAAGTCTAAACTCATCCTTGCAATCCAAATCAAACGGTTGTATTATTGGTTGGTTCCATAATATGAAATTACTTGACATATTTTTGAGCATTAAACCCACCAAGCCATGGAGAATGTCGCCCTCCACAACTTGGGCTAGAGTAGCTCTCTCTCTCTCTCTCTCTATATATATATATATATATATATATATATATATATATATATATATCAGTATTTTAAACTAAGTTTTGAGTGAACAGACCCATGGCTGCCGTCATCCCCATCTCTAGTCATATCCACCGACACTAGTGAACATTGGGGTGTGTTGGCCCATTGGTCATATGGTCAACCTGATTTTAATAATTGATCAAACTCTGTCTCGATATGTGAAGCTAGTCAGGATGTATCGGACTCTTGGACATGAACAGGAACATCTATCTACACAGTTCAAGACCGAAGCTATGTTTGCCTGTTCGAGTCTGTATTTCCTTTGAGCAATGTATTTTTCATTTTATTGAGTCTAGGAATACATTGTACAACGAGTCGTACTAGCAAATAGGCTATTCCAAAATGTTTTCAAAATACTTTTAAAATATCCTTTGTTTTGAAAAACATTCTTTTAAACAAAAGTTTTAAAAAGGTTTTCAAAAAGGTTTTCAAAAATCATCAAAACTAATTCTTTAAAACCTAACCTAACCCTGACAGAACTCGGCCAGAGGTCGGCCGGAGTTCGGTTGGTGGCCGTTTGATTTTTGAATTCTCTGGAACTTGGTCCTCCTGCAGTTGCGGATTTGACCGAGATTTTCTTATAGAGTTCTGTCCGAATTCTGTCCGAATTCTGCTAGAATTCTGTCTTTGGAATTCCTATAAATAGAGAAAGATTTCGATCATTTTAACTCACTCATTCACTTTCAATCTTCTCTCTATCTAAAGCTTTCAGTCTTCCAAAGAGTTTTTCTTGAGCTTTAAGTTTCAGATCCCAAGCCAATTACAATCCTCTAGTCGATTTGCCAGTGTGGTATGGTCTAGAAGTTTCTGAGAGATTGTAATCAGAAGGCTTGATTGAAGAATACCTCTTCACATTTGAAGTTGGACGAGTTCTTCGTATCAAAGCTCGCATTGTAGAAGTTGCAAGGACTTCGTAAGAAAACTTGCGGTTTTGCCAATAGTGGATTCAACTGGTAGCAAGAGTTCTACCGACTGGATTAGTCCTCAACAGAGAAAAACCAGTATACATCACTGTCTTTGCGTTTGCATTCTTATCTCTGCCTTTACTTTACTAAGTTGTGATTATTATTCTGTGATCTTGCTGCTAACATTTTTTAATTAGCAATATTCCGCTGCCTACTCCATTCACCCCCTCTAGAGTATTGTGCTTTACGATTTCGTTCCTACAATTGGTATCAGAGCAGGTTCTGCAACTAGAGGTAATATTTTCTGATCCCAATTGTTCCTACAATTGGTATTAGAGCGGGTGTTACAGGTAAAGCAAAGGTAACAGTGCATTTATTTATTCATTTTAATTAACTGTTATATAGATCACAGCACAACACATGGCAACTTTAAAATTCACAAGTGAAGGCCAGGCCACAAACAGACCTCCACTGTTTGATGGTACAAACTATACCTATTGGAAACACGGATGAGTTTTTTCTTAAAATCTCTTGACTTTGATTTATGGTCTATTGTTATTGATGGCTATCAAAAGCCACCTCATATAAATGTTGATGGAGTTTTAGTTGAAAAACCCCATAGCAGATATACAGAGGAGGAAAAAAAAAAGGCCAGTCTTGTCGCACATGCTATTAACGCTCTATTTTGTGCTTTAGACAGAACTGAATTTAACAGGGTGTCTATCTGCACAACGGCTAATGAAGTGTGGAAGCTACTTGAAGTCACACATGAAGGCACGACTCAAGTCAAAGAATCAAAAGTCAGCAGACTTACTCAAGAGTATGAGGTGTTCAAGATGAAGCCCAACGATACAGTTACTCAGATGTTCGAAAGATTCCTGGATATTGTAAATCCTTTGTCCTCTCTAGGCAAAGAGTACAGTAACCATAAAAAGATTCGCAAACTCCTGCGAGCACTTACCAAGAACTGGATTCCAAAGGCTACTGCAATCATTGAAGGGAACGACCTCACAACTATGTCCCTCGAAGTACTCATGGGTAAGCTACTCACTCATGAACTGGAGCTACAAGATTTTGAAGAGCCTGCACCAAAGGAGAAGACGATCGCTTTCAAGGCTCAACACAGAAAATCTGCTGAAGGTGACTCAGACAGCAGTGAATCTGATGTTGAAGATCAAGCACTCCTAGCAAGGAAATTCAAGAGATTCATGAGACATGAGAAGAGAGCCAAAAAGAACAACATCAACAACTGGTATCAAGATGATACTGTTTTCTATGGCTGCAAGAAGAAGGGACACATGAAGAAAGATTGTCCTACAAACTCATCATCAAGCAAGAAGAGTAACAGGTATGAAAAAGGAAACCTGAAAAGATCAACATCACGGAAGTATGCCAACACCAGCATATGGCATGAAAGTGAAGCCAGCGACTCAGAAGACGAATAATCAGAAGACGCTGCAAACGTATGCTTTATGGCATCCGATCAGGTACCTACTGAACCTGTAGTTGATATTTATGATGACTTCACCTTTGAGCAATTAGGAGATGCCTTCAGTGAACTGATGACTGATTAGAGGAAACTGCGTAGCAAGTATCAGACCTCTAAGAAGGTACTCAAAGAGTACAAAGGTGAAATAGGTAGACTTACCGACCTACTAGCTGAGGTTAGAAATAATGTTAGTGAGTCTGGTGAGCTTTCTTCAATAAAGCTCTTATTACACGAGACTACCAAGTCATCTGAAGAGAAAGATAAAGTTATTGACCAACTCAAGGAAGAACTTTCTAAAGAGAAGAAAAGTCTTCAAAGTGCACAAATCAGAATGGAAACACTCACTTCTGATTATACTAAGTTGTATGACACTTTCAAAAGATTGGAAATTAGGTTAGGAAAATAGCCTGAGACTGCTGCTTCCTTCCCTAACATGTGTCACTTACCGAAAAATCAGAACATTCCCAAGCCAAACACTGTCAGACCTAACCCTATCAAACCTTTACCCCAAAAGGTTAAGCCCAAACAAGATTATAGGTATACTTTCTTCTATACCAGAAAACCTAAACCTACCAACCATGCACACCACTCAGCTTTTAACACTCGACATACAAAATGTCATTATTGTGGCCTCATTGGTCATATTTCATCTGCATGTAGAATCAGAAAGCTTGTTGATTTAAATATTTATGCTTGGATACCAAAGGCTAACATTTCAGGACCCTACAAGAAATGGGTACCAAAAGTTTTATCTGTAAACTATTTTGTAGGTGGAACACCTTTCACATGCTAGAAGCAAATGGATCGTCGACAGCGGTTGTTCACGGCATATGACCGGTGACGCTACATTATTTGCAACACTGTCGAAGAAAAAGAAGGAAGGCTATGTCTCCTTCGGTAATAACTTAAAAGGGTATATTATTGGTATCGGTGATGTTGGTAAATCTTCCTATCCTATTATTAAAGATGTCTGTCTGGTTATCGAGTTGAAATATAATCTACTCAGCATAAGTCATTTGGCTGATCATGGTTATGGCATCAACTTTGGTAAAGACAAATGTATTATAGTTGATAGCTCAACTGGTAGTACTATCTTTGAAGGTATCAGGGAAGACAACATATATGTTTTCTATTTTTTGGAAGAAACTAACATTTCAGGTAGATGCTTAATGGCTAAAAGCGATGAGAGTCATCTGTGGCATATGAGACTCGGTCACGCAAATATGGACACAATATCAAGATTATCCACAAAAAAGCTAGTACGCGGTTTTTTCGGACATTACATTCAAGAAGGATTCGGTATGCAGTCAATGTAAAAAGAACAAAGCTACCAGATCCACATTCAAATCAGTAAACGCAGTATGTACTACTAGACCTCTATAATTACTTCATATGGACTTATTTGGTCCTAGCAGAGTTGCTAGCCTCGGAGGTAAGCTTTATGCTTTCGTAATTGTAGATGATTTTTCTAGATACACGTGGGTATACTTCTTAACACGCAAGAATGATGCATTATCCGAATTTGTCGCCTTTTGCAAGAAAGTACAGAATTAAAAAGGTTACATGATCACTCGCATAAGAAGCGATTATGGTGGCGAATTCGAGAATACAGAGTTTGAGCAATTTTGTGACACACATGGTTTTGTACACGAGTTCTCCTGTCCTAGGACTCCACAACAAAATGGAGTTATGGAACGTAAGAACAGAACTCTATCCGAAATGGCCAGAGTAATGTTAAACCAGTTTAGTCTACCCAAATATTTCTGGGCTGAAGCTGTCAATACAGCTTGTTTTGTTCTCAATAGAGTTCTAATTCGACCCAAATCGAAGAAGACTCCATTTGAGTTATGGTTTGATAGAATTCCATCAATTTCTTATTTTAGAATATTTGGCTGTAAATATTTTATTCTTAATACAAAAGACAATTTGGGAAAGTTTGACGAAAAGGCCGATGAAGGTATATTTTTAGGTTATGCGGCCAAGAGCAAAGGATACAGGATCTTCAACAAACGAACCATGATTATCGAAGAGTCAATCAATGTCACTTTTGATGAACTGAATCAAATGACTATCGATGACAATGACGAAGATCCAACTGTACCAAGCGCAACAACAGCTGATTCTCAACCAAGCTCGGCACTAGCTGATCCTCCTAGAGAAGATCCAGGAACCAGCTACCTTCAGAGTCTGCCGAAAAGATTAAAATTTACGGCTGATCATCCAAAAGATTTGGTAATTGGTGACATTACCAAAGGTGTAAGTACTCGTACATCCAGTAGAGATATTGTTTCTAGTATTGCATTTATTTCACAGCTAGAACCCAAAACTATTTATGAAGCATGTAGTGATAGTTTTTGGATAGATGCTATGCAAGAGGAATTAAACCAATTTGAACGGAATCAAGTTTGGGAACTTGTTCCCAAGCCTATTGATCGTCCGGTCATTGGCACCCGTTGGATATTCCGAAATAAACTAAATAAGAATGGTTTAGTGACTCGTAATAAGGCTCGACTCGTAGCTCAAGGATACAATCAAGAAGAAGGTATCGACTACGATGAGACTTATGCCCCAGTTGCGAGATTAGAATCCATTCGCATGTTATGTGCATTTGCATGTTTTCATAATTTTAAACTATTTCAAATGGATGTCAAGAGTGTATTTTAAATGGTTTTATTAAAGAAGAAGTTTTTGTAGCTGAACCTCCAGGTTTCACAGATTTTAAAAAACCCTGATCATGTTTTCAAGTTGAAGAAAGTTTTGTATGGTTTGAAACAAGCCCCTCGTGCTTGGTATGTGTAAGCCCCTGAATTTTGGGCTCATTTTTTTTTTTAATTTTATAAATCAATTATTTTGGAACAGATATTATTATTTGATTATTATTTGATTTAATACTCTTTACCGTGACTTGGAATTCTAGAGCATCAGGGATGCCAGTCTCTGGATACTTCCTTCTTGGAGTTTGTAGTAGACGAGATTATCTTCATTTTGATATATCCTGTCCCACTTGAACTCCTTCTCTTGTGCTTCTTTTGTATCGCGCAACTTTGGGTCAACTTAGACCAATTAATCATTGATTAATTATTCCCACTTTTATTTTGATCTTCGTTTGCACGTTACCGTGACTTTTAATTTAGGAGCACCAGACCTGTCATTTTCTCGAAACCAACTTGTCATGCCTGATCTACTCGGGACGCTCTTCATCCCTGACCTTCGTGTCCCACTCAGACACTCTATTTTGTGCTCCATTTCCTTCGCACAACTTTTGGTTCAATTTAGACCAATTTATCGTCTGCCGTAATTCGTGATTTAATTTCCAATTTAATTTCGGAATCCAACATCGACCCAACCTAGTCGACCCTAAATAGGGACATAGCCCACATGAAGCCTACTACCCGCCTGACACTTGTGTCCCATTTATTGGAGCCCCCACATGCTACTTATTTATCCATGATTTTAAATACCCATTTTAATTTAATTATTGCCTCCTGTCCGATTTTGACCCGACCCGGCTCGACCGGACCCGAGCCCAAGCTCCATATTCTTCTTTCAGGACTGCCCAAATATTCTACATAATTTTCCTATTTTCCTATTTTGAAAATATCGATTCCCTCTCTCACTAAATATCTCTCTCTTAAATATCTTATATATATATATATACATATATATATACACTCTCTCTCTCTCATCACTCTCTCTCTTACCTACCAGCAAACCCCCCCATGTGTGGCCGACATCACCACCCTCTCTCTCTCTCTCAAGTTCTCTCTCCTCTAAATATCTATCTCTTATTCTCTCTCTCTCTCTCTCTCTTCCTACATATTATATATATACACACATAACTTTTTCTCTCTCTCTCACCTCACCCCATCACTATCACCACACCCATCACCCCCTCCACCTACACGAGCAGTCATGCCAAGACCCCATGGCCGAACACTCCCTCCCCCTCCTTTTCTTCATCATCATCATTTTCCCCTTCTTCTTCATAATTCTTCATCTCCTTCTTCACTTCTTCTTCTTCCTTCACCATGTTCATCTTCATCACCATTAGCATCACCATTCCACCACCACCTTCCTTCTCTTCTTCTCCTCCTCCTCACCTCCATGGCCGACCGCATGAACCACCCCTCCTCTCCCCGAGCAGCAGCTCCAACAAAGCCTCCCCGAGCTCCTCCTTCCTCCTCCTCCCAAACACATCCACACCACCATCACTACTCACCACCACCGCCACCATCTCCTCCACCACTCCGCACCCTACCACGCCGAGGCCACCGCCGGCGCCGCGCCGCCGCCTCTGGCCGGCCTCCGCCGTGCGAGGCAGCCCGCAACAGCAGCATGCAGCGCAGCTGCAGCAAGAAGCAGCGCGGCAGCAGCCGCGCGTGGCCGCGCGCCGCCGCCGCATGGCCGGCCGCCGCCGCCAGCAAGCCACCCTCCATGGCCGGGCGCACACCTCCGCACTACCCCATGGCGGCCAACGTCCTCCGGGATGCGCCGTTTAGACGATTTCAGCGTTTTGCTCGAAATCCCGTCGACGCGCGCTCGGACGAATTTCAGAATTCGCGTTTCGGGACAGCAACTTCGCGTCGATTTTCTGGACAATCCGACCATTGGATCGGTGATTTCTTCACTCCGTCTCAATCTCGGTATATACCCCTTCATCTCTCTCAAATTTGAACCGTTAATTCTGTCGTTTGATACATCAAAACCGGCCACCAAGTTGACGTTTTAATTTGTACTGTTTTTGGACAGTTTTGCGACGCCAAATTCGCGGGTTCGTATCTTCGTCGTCGCCGCTCCGTTTTGCGCGCCACCAGTTCCGGTGCACAGCTGCTATAACCCTCTTCCTGCCCCCTTTAGATTTCATTTCAGTTTGAGCTTGTTAGGTCGGTCGAATTCGACGCCAAAGTTGGCCGTTCGAATTCTTAGTGTTGCACTTGTAAAATTTCATTTTTAAACCCGGGACTCCGGATTCAATTTCTGACACCACCAGTAGACTCGTGGCGTCGTTCTGGTATGTTTTCATATAAAGTTTGCTTGATTTCGAGAACGTGGGCCCCGACACGCATTTCGGTGCAAAGCGGGTCCCACTTTCTGAGTCAACGAGACTTTTTGACGCCGGCTCATCGGAATCCAATTCTGGATATACTGTTGAGTTCGTATCGTCATTCTGGACTCGTTGACATATATATTGCTAGGTTTTAGTGGACATTGGTTCCGGCACGCATTTCGGTGCAAGTCGGATACCAATATCCGGGTCAACGTGTCATTTTGAGTTCGGCTCATCGGAATCCAATTCCGGATATACTGTTGAGTTCGTATCGTCATTCTGAACTCGTTGACATATAATTTGCTGAGTTTTGAGGACATTGGCTCCGACACGCTTTTTCGTGCAAATCGATTTCCAATGTCCGAGTCAACGGACCAATTTGAGATCGGGTCAACGGAATCCAATTCTGGATATACCGTTGGGTTCGTATCGTCATTCTGGATTCGTGGACATATAATTTGTTAGGTTTTGTGCACTTTTATTTCGGTACATTTTTCGGTGCAAAGTGTGTCCAACGGCGGACATTATTTTGGCCCAAAATTACCTTTTTGCCCCTGTGTCCAAATTGGACTTTTGGACAGGCTATCCTAGCTGATTTGACCATTCTGGATACATTGGTGATGTTAGTTTCATCATCCGACAACATCTGTATATTTCTTCCCTTTTTGTGTCACCTTATTATTATAATATTTTCTCCTTTTGGTTGTTTTAGAGACCCGTCGATTTCAGTGATTTCTAAATCACTGAAATTCATAAGTTGACCTTGTAGAGGTTTATAGAGACTAGCTTGACCATGGTTGACTACTTTGACTAGATGTCGAAGTAGAGTCAACAGTTGACCTAGGTTTGATCAGACTTGACCAACGTTGACTTTTTGACCAAAGTCAACTGTAGGTCAACCATGGACCTATTTAACCTAGATTAGACTTAGAATTGACCAGAGTTGACCAGTTGACCAAAGTCAACTGTACGTCAACCTTGACCCAGTTTGTCTTAGTTTGACTTAGTTTGACCTAGATGTTTAGTATGTCTTTTGACCCTGATTAGCTCTTGTATTATTTCATCTTTAGGTCTGTGGCTTTACTCTGAACCCTGATTCATATTGACAGCAGGACCCCAGGCGAGTACATTCTCTGATAACTTATTCCCAATTTATGATAACTGTTATGATTCATGTACTTAGTGTTGATATGCTTATTTCTGACACATAGTTCTCACGGATTGGTATTCTTGGATCCCGACTAGAGATGTTTCTCCTTCTTAGGTTGGGATATATTGTGCAAGCACCCTTGTAGCTCTTGCTCGATATGTGGTCACTGATTCTAGAGAAGGTTCGCGACCTTCTCATTAGAATCCCGTGCAGTGACGTATCCTGTTTGGATCCATTCTACCAGTTGGGGTAGAGAAAGTAGTAGCGTATGCCTGTGATCATATCCCCTTGTATTCTTGAACAGTGTGAGTCATATACCGCACTTATGACTTGCCAGGCCGATTCTTGACAGTTACCCAAGCCGATCACAAGTTGAAACTGCTACTCACACACATTGGATATATGGCTTACCTTGATTTGTGTACATACCCTGATTTAGTTCTACTTTCTTGTTCTAGCTCTAGCTCTACAGCTTACCATGCCATAATACATATATGTACACTCCATGATTTCATTGTATATGCTCTATTTACAGTCTTATAGCTTTTATTCTATCTTGAGATCTGTTATGAGATATATGTGCTCGTTCCATCCTGACCGGATATGTTGACAAATTTTAGGAGTAGTTGTGCCCTCATTATTGGACTTCATGATGTTGCTAGCTGAGGTGGATCTCACTATTCTTCTATGGGAGTTGCCTGATAGTTATCCTTAGTTAGTCTTGTTGTTCCTTCTTTATCTTTCATGTCTTATGATTATTATAGATTCTAGTTGTTCTAGTAATATTCTTATTATTTCTTGTCTTATCTTCCTTAGTTTTCGTGATGTGACATGAGTACATTTCTAGTTATGGATTCTTAAATGTTGTAGTTAGTATAGTATACTTGACAGCGTTCTACCACCGATACCGCGGCGTAGGCTGGGCGTGGCCCGCGTATTCGTACCTGTATATCCGGGTGCGGGTCGTGACACGTTTTTAGTGGTGGCCCATGCAGGTCAGTCTTTACAATTAATGCGAAGTCGTGGTAGTACTTGAGCTTATCTGTACTACTGCGAGCCTGCCCTAGGATTAAGGTTGAGTCATGGAATATTTTAGGATTTTGGTACTCCGTCACATATTAGGAACTCTTGGTAGATCCTAGGGATGACCCCTGAGAATCTTATTTCGAAACTCTTCGAATCTTTCTCCATTCGTTTCTATCCGTCCTGATTCCTGGGATATCTCTCAGTTATCGTACTTTATTCTTTCTTGGAATGAGTTTGTGGACCCCAGAGGGAAGGTATAAGTTGGACTTGTATATCATCTAGGTTGGGGAGAGAATATGATTTATCAACCTCGTATCATGGTCGAGGTTTGTTTTAGATTATATTTCACCATTTTCTATCTTGACCTAGGTAGTACACTCGGGACTTTTCCTGAGATTTTTCCTCTGAACCCTATCTCGGAAGTTGTTTCCGTTGTTTCTATTAACTTACCCTTGACTTGTTGTTAAAATTTTAAATCTTAAATATTCGTTGTTGACCTTTGATTTTGTTTTGGATAATTCTTTTAAGAATTGAGTTAAGATATCCTGATAAACATATTTTGGACGAGGACGATGAGAATGGTAAGTGTCTACTTTATTTATGGAGTTTAGAATTCATCGCAGTCATATTAGCTAGCGAGACATGGACATAGAGCCTGATTTTGGATATACTATCCTAGTTATGTCATTTAGGTTCTCTTGCAGCCATACCGGGTGGCGTGGTAAGGAATCTAGATGACATAATTATAGGGTGTATACCATAGTTATGGACTTTATTGTTTATTACCGCTATGCTTACTGGCGTGGCGAGAATTCTGGCAACATGATTTGGGATAGACGTGTATGGTTATCAGATCGTATCTTAAATTGATTCACTTGTTTTAACCTATTGGACAAGAGTAGTTTCTACTATTACTTCTGTTTTTCCATTCTTCTCTTCCCCATCACATGATGATTTCCTCATCTTACCCTTACTTCCTCCGTCTTGATCAATTATGTCTTGATTCCACCAATTACCTATCTCGTATCTACTTCTGTCAGCCATACTTTGAAAATCTTGAAATTTTTAAAAATTTTCATATCTTTTTATCTTGGGAGAAATCGAGGAAGTATCGTAATCATCTGTCTCGGAGTAGACATTGTTGGTAGTAGTCGAAGCAGAGCGAGATGATTACCCCGGCTTCCTCCTAAGATCCCATATTCTGGTTTCTATGATAACAGAAGCAATTCAATTATACATCCTTGATTTGTTTATTATATTTTGATATCGTGAGATTGATCCTCTCTGTTTAACCAATCAATTTTGGTCGTCTTGTTTATCGTGCCAAAGAGTCTTGGTTGCTGACTAGACTCTAGATGACTTCAAATTCCTTTGTGACTTGGGTTCCTTCCAATAGTGCTTTTAGGACTTTGATTTTGAATTCATGATTTTATCGTCTTTCATAACTAAACTTAGATCTTGATCGTGCTTATGTGACCTATAATCCGATTTCTATCAAATCTATCTCTCAATCGTGCTATTCTCAAATTTTTTCTTTCCATTTGCTTCTCTTAGCCTTGTTTTAGATTATGACTATCCGACTTTGATTTTCATGATCTTGATAATCTTAACCCTAAATCTAATTTCATCGAACTAAAATCCTGTTAATCAATGTTTGACTCGATTGTAACCGGACGAAGCTCAAGTTTTGATTTCGTTGTCATATCTAAATCGTGCCCCAATGACTTGACTTATTTCTGAAATCATGCACATATGATTTTGTTCGTATTATCATTCTATCGTGCCAAATCCCTCATCTTGCCTGAACAATTGTAAATCGATTTTCTTGATCGTGCAAACTCGTCATTCTTGAATCGTGCCTAAAATATTGCCTAAATCTTCTATCATGTTTTAACCCCACTACCAACCTTTAATTTCGAGGACAAAATTTTTATAAGGTGGATAGGATTGTAAGCCCCTGAATTTTGGGCTCATTTTTTTTCAATTTTATAAATCAATTATTTTGGAACAGATATTATTATTTGATTATTATTTGATTTAATGCTCTTTACCGTGACTTGGAATTCTAGAGCATCAGGGTTGCCAGTCTCTGGATACTTCCTTCTTGGAGTTTGTAGTAGACGAGATTATCTTCATTTTGATATATCCTGTCCCACTTGAACTCCTTCTCTTGTGCCCCTTTTGTATCGCACAACTTTGGGTCAACTTAGACCAATTAATCATTGATTAATTATTCCCACTTTTATTTTGATCTTCGTTTGCACGTTACCGTGACTTTTAATTTAGGAGCACCAGACCTGTCATTTTCTCGAAACCAACTTGTCATGCCTGATCTACTCGAGACGCTCTTCACCCTTGACCTTCGTGTCCCACTCAGACACTCCATTTTGTGCTCCATTTCCTTCGCACAACTTTCGGTTCAATTTAGACCAATTTATCGTCTGCCGTAATTCGTGATTTAATTTCCAATTTAATTTCGGGACCCGACATCGACCCAACCTAGTCGACCCCAAATAGGGACATGGCCCACATGAAGCCTACTACCCGCCTGACACTTGTGTCCCATTTATTGGAGCCCCCACATGCTACTTATTTACCCATGATTTTAAATACCCATTTTAATTTAATTATTGCCTCCTGTCCGATTTTGACCCGACCCGGCTCGACCGGACCCGAGCCCAAGCTCCATATTGTTCTTTCAGGACTGCCCAAATATTCCACGTAATTTTCCTATTTTCCTATTTTGAAAATATCTATTCCCTCTCTCACTAAATATCTCTCTCTTAAATATCTTATATATATATATATATACATATATATACACTCTCTCTCTCTCATCACTCTCTCTCTTACCTACCAGCAAACCCCCCTCCCCCCATGTGTGGCCGACATCACCACCCTCTCTCTCTCTCTCAAGTTCTCTCTCCTCTAAATATCTATCTCTCATTCTCTCTCTCTCTTCCTACATATTATATATATACACACATAACTTTTTTTCTCTCTCTCTCACCTCACCCCATCACTATCACCACACCCATCACCCCCTCCACCTACACGAGCAGCCATGCCAAGCCCCCATGGCCGAACACTCCCTCCCCCTCATTTTCTTCATCATCATCATTTTCCCCTTCTTCTTCATAATTCTTCATCTCCTTCTTCACTTCTTCTTCTTCCTTCACCATGTTCATTTTCATCACCATTAGCATCACCATTCCACCACCACCTTCCTTCTCTTCTTCTCCTCCTCCTCACCTCTATGGCCGACCGCACGAACCACCCCTCCCCTCCCCGAGCAGCAGCTCCAACAAAGCCTCCCCGAGCTCCTCATTCCTCCTCCTCTCCGAGTTCCTCCTTCCTCCTCCTCCCAAACACATCCACACCACCATCACTATTCACCACCACCGCCACCATCTCCTCCACCACTCCATACCCCACCACGCCGAGGCCACCGCCAGTGCCGCATCGCAGCCTCTGGCCAGCCTCCGCCGTGCGAGGCAGCCCGCAGCAGCAGCATGCAGCACAGCTGCAGCAAGAAGCAGCACGGCAGCAGCAGCCGCGCGTGGCCGTGCGTCGCCGCCGCCAGCAAGCCACCCTCCATGGCCGGGCGCACACCCCTGCACTCTCCCGTGGCGGCCAACGTCCTCCGGGATGCGTCGTCTAGACGATTTCAGCGTTTTGCTCGGAATCCAGTCGACGCGCGCGCGGACGAATTTCAGAATTCGCGTTTCGGGACAGCAACTTCGCATCGATTTTCTGGACAATCCGACCGTTGGATCGGCGATTTCTTCGCTCCGTCTCAATCTCGGTATATACCCCTTCTCCCTCTCAAATTTGAACCGTTAATTCTGTCGTTTGATACATCAAAACCGGCCACCAAGTTGACGTTTTAATTTGTACTATTTTTGGACAGTTTCGCGACGCCAACTTCGTGGGTTCGTATCTTCGTCGTTGCAGCTCCGTTTTGTGCGCCACCAGTTCCGGTGCATAGCTGGTATAACCCTCTTCCTGCCCCCTTTAGATTTTATTTCAGTTTGAGCTTGTTAGGTCGGTCGAATTCGATGCCAAAGTTGGCCGTTCGAATTCTTAGTGTTGTACTTAAAAAATTTCATTTTTAAACCCCGGACTCCGGATTCAATTTCTGACACCACCAGTAGACTCGTGGCGTCGTTCTGGTATGTTTTCATATAAAGTTTGCTTGATTTGGAGAACGTGGGCCCCGACACGTATTTCGGTGCAAAGCGGGTCCCACTTTCTGAGTCAACGGGACTTTTTGACGCCGGCTCATCGGAATCCAATTCTGGATATACCGTTGAGTTCATATCGTCATTCTGGACTCGTTGACATATAATTTGCTAGGTTTTAGTGGACATTGGTTCCGGCACGCATTTCGGTGCAAGTCGGATACCAATATCCGGGTCAACGTGTCATTTTGAGTTCGGCTCATCGGAATCCAATTCCGGATATACCGTTGAGTTCGTATCGTCATTCTGGACTCGTTGACATATAATTTGCTGAGTTTTGAGGACATTGGCTCCGATACGCTTTTCCGTGCAAATCGGTTTCCAATGTCCGGGTCAACGGACCAATTTGAGATCGGGTCAACGGAATCCAATTCTGGATATACCGTTGGGTTCGTATCGTCATTCTGGATTCGTGGACATATAATTTGTTAGGTTTTGTGCACTTTTATTTCGGCACATTTTTCGGTGCAAAGTGTGTCCAACGGCGGACATTATTTTGGCCCGAAATTATTTTGCCCTTGTGTCTAAATTAGACTTTTGGACAGGCTATCCTAGCTGATTTGACCATTCTGGACACGTTGGTGATGTTAGTTTCATCATCCGACAACATCTGTATATTTCTTCCCTTTTTGTGTCACCTTATTATTATAATATTTTCTCCTTTTGGTTGTTTTAGAGACCCGTCGATTTCAGTGATTTCTAAATCACTAAAATTCATAAGTTGACCTTGTAGAGGTTTATAGAGACTAGCTTGACCATGGTTGACTACTTTGACTAGACGTCGAAGTAGAGTCAACAGTTGACCTAGGTTTGATCAGACTTGACCAACATTGACTTTTTGACCAAAGTCAACTGTAGGTCAACCATGGACCTATTTAACCTAGATTAGACTTAGAATTGACCGGAGTTGACCAGTTGACCAAAGTCAACTGTACGTCAACCTTGACCCAGTTTGTCTTAGTTTGACTTAGTTTGACCTAGATGTTTAGTATGTCTTTTGACCCTGATTAGCTCTTGTATTATTTCATCTTTAGGTCTGTGGCTTTACTCTGAACCCTGATTCATATTGACAGCAGGACCCCAGGCGAGTACATTCTCTGATAACTTATTCCTAATTTATGATAACTGTTATGATTCATGTACTTAGTGTTGATATGCTTATTCCTGACACATAGTTCTCACGGATTGGTATTCTTAGATCCCGACGAGAGATGTTTCTCCTTCTTAGGTTGGGATGTATTGTGCAAGCACCCTTGTAGCTCTTGCTCGATATGTGGTCACTGATTCTAGAGAAGGTTCACAACCTTCTCATTAGAATCCCGTGCAGTGACGTATCCTGTTTGGATCCATTCTACCAGTTGGGGTAGGGGGAGTAGTAGCGTATGCCTGTGATCATATCCCCTTGTATTCTTGAACAGTGTGAGTCATATACCGCACTTATGACTTGCCAGGCCGATTCTTGACAGTTACCCAAGCCGATCACAAGTTGAAACTGCTACTCACACACATTGGATACATGGCTTACCTTGATTTGTGTACATACCCTGATTTAGTTCTACTTTCTTGTTCTAGCTCTAGCTCTACAGCTTACCATGCCATGATACATATATGTACACTCCATGATTTCATTGTATATGCTCTATTTACAGTCTTATAGCTTTTATTCTATCTTGAGATCTGTTATGAGATATATGTACTCGTTCCATCCTGACCGGATATGTTGACAAATTTTAGGAGTAGTTGTGCCCTCATTATTGGACTTCATGATGTTGCTAGCTGAGGTGGATCTCACTATTCTTCTATGGGAGTTGCCTGGTAGTTATCCTTAGTTAGTCTTGTTGTTCCTTCTTTATCTTTCATGTCTTATGATTATTATAGATTCTAGTTGTTCTAGTGATATTCTTATTATTTTTTGTCTTATCTTTCTTAGTTTTCGTGATGTGACATGAGTACATTTCTAGTTATGGATTCTTAGATGTTGTAGTTCGTATAGTATACTTGACAGCGTTCTACCGCCGATACCGCGGCGTGGGCTGGGCGTGGCCCACGTATTCGTACCCGTATATCCGGGTGCGGGTCGTGACAGTATGATCGTCTAAGCTCTTTCCTACTTGACAACAGTTTTTCAAAAGGCAAGGTTGACACTACACTTTTCATTAAGTCCTTCAATGGTAAGCTTCTTTTAATACAAGTCTATGTAGATGATATCATATTTGGATCTACTGATGAATCTCTGTGTCAAAAATTTTCTAAGTGTATGCAGAATGAGTTTGAGATGAGCATGTTGGGAGAGCTGAAATTCTTTCTTGGACTGCAAATTAAACAAACTAACAATGGGACGTTCATAAATCAAGCCAAGTATACAAAAGATTTGCTAAAAAAGTTCGATCTGGACAATGTCAAACCTATTGGCACTCCGATGGCAACTTCAACAAAGCTTGATATTGATGAACAAGGCAAACCGGTCGACATACGTAAGTATCAAGGTATGATCGGTAGTTTACTTTATTTAACTGCTAGTCATCCAGATATAATATTTAGTGTTTGCCTGTGTGCACGTTTTCAAGCTAATCCAAAGGAATCACACTTGTGCGCAGTTAAGCGTATCTTTCGATACCTTAAGGGCACTTCTTCTGTTGGCTTGTGGTATCCCAAAACTAAGTCCTTTGACCTTACTGGTTATTCGGATGCAGATTTTGCTGGATGCAAAATTGATAGAAAAAGTACCAGTGGCACATGTCATTTCTTAGGCAAGGCTTTAGTCTCATGGTTTAGTAAAAAGCAAAATTATGTAGCCCTATCAACAACAGAGGCTGAGTATATCACCGCAGGACGTTGTTGTGCTCAGATTTTGTGGATGAAACAAACCTTGGAATACTATGATTTATTTTATACACATATTTCCATTTTCTGTGATAACACGAGCACTATTAATTTGACTAAGAATCCTGTATGTCATTCTCGTACTAAACATATCGAGATCAGACATCATTTTTTTAGAGATCATCATCAAAATGGAGATATTGACCTTGTATACATAGATACTGAGAATCAATTAGCTGACATTTTCACAAAACCTCTAGCAGAAGATCGTTTTAATTATTTACGTCGAGAATTAGAAATTTTGGACGTCAATAATATTAATTAATTTTGTTTTATGATTTTATTTCAATATGCAAAAATTGTATTAGAGACAAGCCAATAAAGAGTCTGTCTGTCACCACAACTACGGTTGAAGCGAAGCGGTACTTAAGAGTTTCCCGGTGAACCTCCGCCAGCTGGAACAGTACTCCTATAGCTAATCTGAAACAGTCGCTGTGTAACGGAATTTAATTTATAAAATAATATTAATTATATTATTTTAATGTCAAAATTACTAATCTTTGAATTAAATATTTGAAATGAGCCAATGAAAAAAAAGTATTTCAAACCAAACCCAGGCGAATTCGGCCAGACTTCGGACCAAAATCGGCCTGAGTTCGATTGAGGGTGTTAGGTTATCTATACCAGAACCCGAGAGCCTTTCTTCCTCATTGCTTCTAAACTACATCATAACCAGTAACAGCAGCCGCGAAGGAGCCCCGAACCCTAGTTCTTTACCACCCCCTATCTTCTAATCCAAGTGGTAAAATCAATCCAAACTTTGGATTCGTGTGGAGTTCGTCGTTCTCTTCGACATACTTTGATTTCGGGAGGTATAACTCCATCTTTTTTCACTTTTCAATTAGTGCATATTTACTTCTATTTGTACAAATGGCACCTAAGGGATTCAACCCCTTTAAGAGGAAGAAGACAACCAACCCAAGTGAGGAAGGTTCATCTTCGGATCCACCCTCTAACTCCCTATTTTCACCAGTCTAATCTAGCGACGGCGCGTTCGACGGGTTTTACTTTCAAACCCTAGACCAAGCCTTACTGTGGTATGGAGACTTCTCCATGAGATCCATATGCACAAGTGTACCCATCAAGTGGACTGTATTTTCTGATCATCGCCATTTCTTTGAGGCATTAGGGTTACAGTATTTTGTTAAACTCTATTTTTCCGTAGCAACTAATGCCATTAGACTATTTTACTGCAATATCATATTAAACACTTTTGATGTAAGCACACGTGTTGGAGGATTAGATATCAATTTTAATGATGTTCTCTTAGCGGAGATCCTTGGTATTCCCAACGAAGGTGAACCGTTTGTTGACATCACTGAGTTTGATTTTCCCGAAGGCACGACACTTACCAGTTTCAAAGCTGAACTTTGTGCACCTGATAGAGTTCGCTCTGGAAAGTTCAAGGCAAACAACCTGAACTTGTTTAATTATGAATTACACCGTATCATTTATTCCACTCTCCTTCTGAAGTCTACTTCGAAGGATAATGTCACGTCTCTTGAATTATCTGCTATGTATCACATTCTTAAGAGGATTCCATTTTCTGTCCCTAAGACCATTATTCAGATGATGGGACGTTGTCGTGCAAGAGATAGAAATCTCTCTTATGCGATGATTCTCTCACGCATCTTCCAGTGTTTCGACATTGACTTATCTACTTATGCTCAAGACCATGAGCCCAAGGTTCTCAAGTTATCTCGTCGCAGTATGACTGCATCTTCTCCTCCTACTGCTCCTGCTACTGCTCTACCTTCTCCACCTCCTCAGCAGTATGCTATGACTTTTGAGGGCATACATCAGCACCTTTCAGATTTGCACGTCTCCATGACGGACATGGCTCGCGAACGTGAGTTCCGCGACGTCACCCGTTATCAGGCGATTGTAAATTTCTTAGCTGATCTTCGTTTCGCCCAGACTGGACATTCAGCCGGTTCCATCCCTAGAGATCCAGCTTTCTCTGGTTACCGCTGTGAGGATGAGGCTGTTCATGCCTACCTCCAGCCCGATAACGCATATGATTGGTTTCGTTCTGATCGTGCTCCTCCTCGTGATTATGTCGGTGAGTTTTACGCTGGCGCTCCTTCTCACCCTTCTGGCGCAGATACCTCTGGAGCTGGTCCTTCTGGATATGCTGGTCGTCATGCTGATAATGACGATGATGATGATGATGAGGAGTTGTGATATGTATCTTTTTGAGACTTAGACATTATCTACTGTACACTTGGAAATGCTCTGACATTCCAAGTTGTTCTATTTTCAGACTTTATTATCAGTATTTCTTTTGAGGACTTGTACTAGATATTTTATTGATGTCTTCTGAATCTTATTTCATCTTTATGAGATTCGTAGCTTATGATTCACATCAGTTTATTTACTTAGCATTTATTTTATCTGCTTCTCAACTATAAACTGCATGTGATATAATTTTTTGTTTATTATAAACTGCCTGAATACAAATACATGCCTGTGATGTTATTCAAATTTTTTCTTTACTATTTCTATCATTTATTATGTTTATTTTCTTGTGTTTCTTCACTGTTTGTTATTTATGCATTGATTGCGGGAGAGATTTTACTCTTTACAATTATTTTGCTAAATGACAACGGGAGAGAAAATAAAGATCTAACATTCTTTTGAGAACATGCAAGACATGAACAATTTTTTTGATTTTATTTCAAGCTTAAATGTTATATCAATTATAGTTTGTCAATTATCAAAATGGGAGAGATTGTTGGCCCATTGGTCATATGGTCAACCTGATTTTAATAATTGATCAAACTCTGTCTCGATATGTGAAGTTAGTCAGGATGTATCGGACTCTTGGACATGAATAATAACAACTATCTACACAGTTCAAGACCGAAGCTATGTTTTGCCTGTTCGAGTCTGTATTTCTTTGAGCAATGTATTTTTTATTTTATTGAGTCTAGGAATACGTTGTACACCGAGTCGTACTGGCAAATAGGCTATTCCAAAATATTTTCAAAATACTTTTAAAATATCCTTTATTTTGAAAAACATTCTTTTAAACAAAAGTTTTAAAAAGGTTTTCAAAAAGGTTTTCAAAAATCATCAAAAACTAATTCTTTAAAACCTAACCTAACCCTGACAGAACTCGGCCAGAGTTCGGCCAAAGTTCGGTTGGTGGCCATTTGATTTTTGAATTCTCTGGAACTTGGTCCTCCTGCAGTTGCAGATTTGACCGAGATTTCCTCAAGAGTTCTGTCCGAATTCTGCCGAATTCTGCCAGAATTTTGTCTTTGGAATTCCTATAAATAGAGAAGGATTTCGATCATTTCAACTCACTCATTCACTTTCAATCTCTCTCTATCTAAAGCTTTCAGTCTTCCAAAGAGTTTTTCTTGAGCTTTAAATTTCAGATTCCAAGCCAATTACAATCCTCTAGTCGATTTGCCAGTGCGGTACGGTCGAGAAGTTTCTGAGAGATTGTAATCAGAAGGCTTGATTGAAGAATACCTCTTCACATTTGAAGTTGGACGAGTTCTTCATATCAAAGCTCACGTTGTAGAAGTTGCAAGGACTTCGTAAGAAAACTTGCAGTTTTACCAATAGTGGATTCAACTGGTAGCAAGAGTTCTACCGACTGGATTAGTCCTCAACAGAGGGAAACCAGTATACATCGCTGTCTTTGCGTTTGCATTCTTATCTTTGCCTTTACTTTACTAAGTTGTGATTATTATTCTGTGATCTTGCTGCTAACATTTTTTAATTAGCAATATTTTGCTGCCTACTCTATTCACCCTCTAGAGTATTGTGCTTTACGATTTCGTTCCTACAGGTGTGCGTGGGCGCAATCCCAAACCATGTTGACCTTTCATCGGTAATTTTCTACCGTCGACCCATCGGGTGCTTAAGACTTTCCACAAGAGACATGGAAGACGACAACCATGGGGCAAGGTCAAGAAAGACGGAGGAGATGGCCCAATAGGGACGAAGTCGAGTCATTAGGTCTCAACTTGCTCAACAGGGATGAGGCCAAGCCATTAGGTCTCGACTTGCTCAACAGGTATGAGGTCGAGCCTTAGAGAAGTTGCCTAAGGTCGAACGGCTCCCTGAGCTTTTCAACTGGGATGAGGTCGAGCCATTGTATCTCGAGCTGCTCAACACGATGTGGTCTAGCCTTGGTGAAGCTACATTGGAGAAGCTACCTAAGGTTGAACGGTTCCCGAGCTCGCCCCATCCTATGTAATGTCCCGCTCTGTATGGTGCATTGGTATGGATTGTTGGCTCGAGTCAGCCATTTGATTTTTGATTCAGGAAGAGGTGCTTGTGTTGGCTTTCGAGCTGCTTTAGCTTATGAAAATTGAGTTGTTTGACTTAACAGATTTGGAGCCTTACTAAAGAATTTCTTGCGCTCGAACGAATTTTGATTCGTCATCAGGTGGGTGATCTCGATAAACCTTCTCTCATTTACTGGCACAATAATAAAATGGAACGATGTTGTATGATTTTTCTTATGTCGTAAACCATTGTACGCTAATAATAAAAGAGACGAATCAACATAAACAAGAGAGTAATCTCATTTTGTATGCTTGATTCTATAGAACATGAAATGTTAGCTTGATGCTAGAGATAGACTTTGATATTGTTGCTAGACATGGACTTATTCTTATGCTATAGACTTGTGTAAAGTAGAGCTGCTTTTATACTATCACCTTGACAATCAAACTTGATATAATAGAATTGATTGCCATACTTGTACAGTGTCATATCACATGAATTTAATACTGTTGTAGAGTTATTCTATTGCCTTAGTAAGAAAGAGTATCGTATTGATGTTTCAGAGATGGTAATATAGAAGGATATAGGGACCGTTAGGTCGCCAAAACAGTATCCCTGGACTGGGAAGATTGACTCAAGCATGACTCGATATTTATAGTAAATGTTGAGTAGAGACAAATATAGAGTTATTTAGATTTATAGAATTATGCCATATATGTTAAAGATTAGCGGTTCACGAGTATTGAATGGTCATGGACAACTTATGCATAATATTGTTCTTCGAATGATCGCCCCAGGGATCGATTCGGCCTAGGACGAGCGATGCTGAAGTACTAGCTTAGGGTGATTTGGGACCTCCAGTGGAGGCTAGCTACCCGGGTTTGAAGGTATCCCATTTCACTAGAGTCCAATATGGCTTGTCGTTCCTGTGACCTTCATGTAGTTAGGTAGCATGCTAACATTATCTGTTTGCAGGCCTAGTGTTGGATCCGGCCCGAGCACTTAGCATGATTATATTTTTATGATGGCTAACAAATGTCTTACATAGGGACAAGAATTATGACACTCTTATATGCAGTTTAGATGGATATCGTGTAATTGATGTTACGTTTCATAACATGAGGTTGTTTTGCTTGGGCATGGAAGGATGGTAAGTAATTGGATAAGATCAACTATGTTACTCTGCTGTGTGGAAAATTTATGATTATGGATACAATTATGCTATGCCATGATCCTAAGACAAGTTTATAATGACCACATAAGTTGCATTCACTAACTATATTCAACGTATTATTTTTGTGGCGTCAGTGAGATGTCGCTCTCCAGTATGTATTTTATTGATACCCTCACAGTCTTGTAGGTGCGGGAAGCGACTAGGATGTGCTGTGGCATTGGTACTTAGCTCGGGTGGCTCTTGAATCTATAGTCGAATGAGTTTTTTTATTTATCGCGGACAAAATATATGGAAACATCATTGTTGTACATTTTTCGAGTTGTAAGTCTTATGGCATGGTTCATCATATTGAAAGATAGAGTTAGAGCACACTGTAATCGAGTTATATCTTGGCTTCGAGCCATTAAAATCATGTTGCCATGTCAAAAAAGAGAATCGTTCTTTTGTACCTATTGTGTCTATTCAACTTTTTTCCTTTGCATTGTTGCTACGATGACTCTGTTACTTAGCTATTCAATCAGCCATTTTGGTACTTGCCTTGTATAAGTACAATTTAGGCTTATATGACATCACATCCAGTGGTGACTTATCGATTCTACAGAATCGGGACTTGACAAAAGGGTATCCGAGTACGGCTTTAGGTTTCTTGGATTCTCTGTTAATGATTCTCTAAGTTGCCTTCGTAGACAAAGCCTTTTGACTTTCTCGATGCTTTGCTAGATCGATGTTCCATACAATAATTCCAACTATGTTATGAATTATATCTCATATGGGTATTTTGTTGACCAGGAATAGCTTTGATGAGCGCAGTGTCTGGTTTGGGTCGGTTTAAGACAGAATGTTTGGTTTCAGATAGTTTACTTGCTTATTCTGAGTAGTTGGTGCTTAGGATATTGATTAATTGGATTTGAATATAGATGGATGATGGACGAGAAGCTAGTTATCATGACTGTTATATGATTGAGTATTATTGATGAGATTATTGAAGGAAGTGTGCTTAGACTTTGGTGGGTTTAATTCTGTTTGATTTTTGGGGATGGCTAATAGCGTAGATATTGGATGCTATGTTATGATGATTGAGATCATCATGGTATTAGATTGTTCAGCAGCGATGTTGATTCAAAGTAGGAAAGATAAATTATTGATTTACAGAGTGACTTGATCCTGAGGGTGTATTAGGCAGCCCTAGTGGTGCTTGATGGATTTGAGGATTTGGGTATCGATGAGTCTATTAGTAATAGATGGGTCGATGCAAGCCTCAGACTAGGATTGCGCTTAATTGATGCCAATTTTGTATGCCTCTTGTTGGACTGATTTGGTCGATTGAGAATGATTGTTAGAAGATTGAGATTGCATTGTATAAGGATTCGAGATTTGAAATAGATGGCTTGGTTGATGTCACGACCCGCACCAGATTTAGGGGCACGAGTGCGTGACAACGCCCAGCCTACGCCACAACATCGGTAGTAAAACGCTGTCTGGGTCTACTAAACTAGCTAACAATATAAATATCATAACCTATCGAGATAGTCATCTCCAAACGGAGGACAAGTAATGACAATATGTCTATACTCAATCACAATACTATAAGGAAGATAAATGGCACGAAAAATAAAGACATTATGATATAAAATATCTAGAAAAGTCTAATCATAAAAATAATACAAGTCCAGATGATCTAAGAATCAACAATCTCAAATACAAGTCTCAAAATAAAAAAAATAGGCCAAGAGTCATCAACTGGAGACAAATCCAGTTCAAAACTAGCCTAAATGAGTTCCTAGATAAGCCACCTCGGCTGGAGCTAAACTCTCCTAAAAAATTGAGTCTCTCGACTTTTACGCTTACTACATCCCATGGACGTAAAAGGTAGGGCAACTGTCATTTGAAAAATGTTATCCAGTCAGGATTGGAGCGAGCACACCACTAATAGCAGTTCTATTTAATTGACAAAAACTATAAAACTATAAATAGAGAGTACGATAAATGATGAGAAATAGAACTATCAATATATAATCATAACCTGGCAATAGTAATATGAAGAATAAATGATGTGAAGGAAACAATGTACATGAATGAAAATAAACATGCATAATATATAAGTACAGTCCGAGAAATATGAGGTGGAACAATAAATACTATAAATCACTATGTGTTTAAAATACTAGCTTCGAGATGTGGTCGACTTGGGAACTTGTACAATAGCTAGGTGGCCTGGTTAATCATACGTGAGTTGTACGATTAACACTTACAATGTCTACAATTATAATATGGATTTGATCACATCTCTTACTAGAATTTCTTCTGCCCCCAACTAGTACAGTGGATCCAACCATGACACGTTACGATACACGAGCAACGTTCTATGATACTATCATGTACAATGTCTAATGGATATGTCGTGTATGATGTCAATACGATAACATCTCATGATTGAAGATCCAGCTATATACCAGTCCGTGTACCATCGTGTCAGAATCAAATATAGCATCACTAAATACAAGATTCATAGTAGATCATATACTGAAAACTATCAGAAAATGTACTCGCCTGCAATCTGGTATAAAGTATCAACGATGTCTGGTACGGTGCCTCAAGGACCTAAATATAGAATATCAATGTCAATTTGTGTTTTGGAAACATAAACATGTTGTACAAGGTCAATTCTAGGTTCCCAAGTCATTTATAGGTCGAAATAGTCAAACAAGGTCAACTCTAGGTCAAACTAGTCAAACTTGGTTAAAGTAGCTATTTCTAGGTTGTATGAGTCTATATCCAAGATATTAGGTCTATACCTTACCTATCTTGGCTATACTAGTTTATTAGGATACTAGAGTATCCATATTATATTGTATCTTAAGATACATAATATACTCTATGTAATATTTATACTAGCATCCTTATAGCTAAATTTAGTACTACATGGATAACTTGACTTTGAGCCAACTTAGTATCACACTCTATCTACCATCTTAATACCCAAATCCCAAAACCTAGAGCTAAAACCCATATCTAGGTATTACCTAGCATCTACACATACCTTATCTTAATATAAGGTAACCTAATACCTTAATATGTCACTTACACCCTCCTAGACACTAGCTATATCCACATGGATACACAACACAATGATACTCATATCAACTGCTTCTCTCTCTACTCTACTGTTCTGCCATTGTCCAAACCCCCAATCCTATATTTCATATTTATCAACTCATCTATCTATATAGGTATCCTTCTTCTAATTGTTGCTATCAAGAGCAGTTAGAACTGCTGTCCACCGCTTCATCCTTTCCTCTTTCCTCCATATATCTCCATCATCTCCTTCATTCATCTTCACCAAATATAGTATCTTATATAAAGAAGTCTGATATATTATGGTACTCCTATTGGTTATGCCAAGACAGCAGCACATGGGCCCATATAGGATATCCCCTATGCTAACTGCTACTCCCTATCTCTAACTCATGCCTTTTACTTCTATTCACATCCACCTTGCAATGGCCAAATGGCTCCCTTACCACCATAGCAGTCCAAGACTGATGCTACTTACTGCTGCTGATGCTTATGCTTACTGCTGCTGATGCTTCTTACTACTACTGCTGTTGGCATAAGCCTGCTGCTACTGCTTATGCATACTGCTGCTGCTGCCATAAGCTAATGATGATATTTTTCTTATTTCCTCCTCTTCGTCACTCTCTACTATCTATCCATCCTTCAATCCATCTTTCTATCCATCTATTCATCCACTTATCTATTTAGTGGTCCATTATCCATTCAAGTATCTCTCAACCATATTCATCATGACACATACCCTACAACCTATACATAAAACATAGGTATATGTATGAGTAGACACACACATATCACCCATATATTCCTATAGGCACATCCCTCTATTTATACCCCTATACTTATATATAAAATATATACCCACCAATACAAGTGTATAATATATATATATTATATATAATATATATATATAGATATATATATTATATATATATTATATATATATATATATATATAATATGTATATATCTTATAATATATATATATATATATAAAATAAAAAAAAAATATTAATATATAATATATATATATAACAAAACAACATTTTAATGAATAAAAAGCGTGGCTCGTAACGAGCAGTACATGTGCCAGGGTCCAAAAACACAAAAAAAGTCCTAGAAGGCAAAGTAGGAAATACATAAGATTGAGGAAGTAAATATCAAAATTACCAAAAATTTCGAAAATGCGATCAGTGTGGGCTTTCAGCCCTATGGAGAAATTGGCACGCTGCCCGAAACGATGGAAGCGCTGTTCGGTGTCACGTAAACCAATGGGGGGTCACCAGAATTGGTTTTTTTTTTTTTTTTTAATAAAAAATGAAAACCGTAATTCAAAAAAATCTGAATTTTGAAATTCGAAAAGTGCGACTGGCGTGGGGCACATGGCCCAAGGGTGGGTGGCAGTTGTACTGCCGGAGGGTGGCCGTATTCTAAAGCAGCGCACTGCGCGAGGAGGGCACGCTGTCCAAGGCGGGCGCGCTGCCCGGGGAGAGGGAGGCCGGGGCCAGCGTAGCTCCCGGGGGTGGGAGCGCCAGCGGGGAAGCCGAGAGAGGGCCCTGCGCGGAGAAGAGCGTCGACCGGAGGAGGGGACCTACCACCAAGCCGGCGGGGAGCGACCCGGAGCGGGGGAGGTCTGTTAGCGGAGGAGAGAGAAACTGCCGCCGAGGGAGGGTGGGGGAGGTCGATTCCGGAGGGAGGAGGAGGAAGCCCGGGGGGAGGGGAGAAGGAAAGGGTGAGCCGGGGGATGGAGCTGCCAGCGAGAGGGGGAGGCCGACCGCCACGGAACCGGTCAACGGCGAGAGGGAGGGGCCTCCAGCATGATCCGGAGGGAGCGCCGAAGGCCGGAGGACGACGGTGGAGCAGCGTGGGCCGGGGACGACGTCACTACAGGCGCGTGGGCCGAGCATGGTGGCTGACGCGCTACCACCGGGGCCTACGAGGGAGCGGAGGCTGGGGATAGAGAGGGTGGAATCGCTCCATGCCTGCCAAAACCTGACGGGGGACGGCCTACCAACACCGGGCTCACCACATGGGCCCACGAGGGAGGCTGTCGACGCCATGGACGGGGGGAGAGGAGGGTGACTGCCGATGCGAGGACGACGGCAAGGGTGGCGCCCGAGGGGTGGAGGAGGAAGTCGGGCTGGGGGTGGGGAGCGGAGGGAGGGGGCCTGTCCCGCGGGGGGAAGAGGGTGGACGTAGCCGAGTTAGGCCACCTCAGGGCCACCGCAGGAGTGGCGGCAGGCGGGGAGGGCGTAGGCGCTGGAGGAGGCAGGCCAGGCGAGTCCTGACCCGGCCCCGATGGAGGGAGGGAGGCCGGAGGGAACATGGGGGTCTGCTGAAGGAGAGGGACCGGGCCTCCTCTGCCGAGGCAGACGGCGCCGAGAGCCTAGGGCACCGACGAGGCTGAGGAGGAAGGGTGGAGGAGGGAGGGAGAAAGCCGCTAGGGAAGAGGCCGGCGGCTGTCCAGAAGAAGACGCCCGGCCAAAGACCACCGGGGAAGTAAGGGGAGGAGCAGGATGGCGCGGTCAGCCCTGGCAGTCCGACCGGCCAGAACGCCGGCCATACGAGGAGGAGGGGAGGGGGAGTGGCGAGCAAAGGGACTGCCACTCGACCCAGACGACCGGCCATCTCCCTGCACGTTATATATATATGCGAGTTTGCAATCATGTTCAATTCATTTGTAAATTGTTGTGCTTGATATTTTATGGCAAACTGTCATGATATCTCATAATTCGCACGGATATATATATATATATATATATATATATATATATATATATATATATATATATATATATATATATATAACCCCCAGAATCAAAACTAAACAATTATACTTTGATTATTTCCTAGGATTTCTTTCTAGGCTTTCTCTTGTACAAGCGAGTTTGCAATCATGAGATAATCAAAGTAGCAACTCTGCCTTACTACTTGGACTATCTGACGCGCTCCTTGCTCTTAAAGAAATTGTCCTTCGTAGGTTGCCAGCCTTGGATTGCCAACTATTTACATGGGTGTGGTATCCTGCTTTATAGTATTTTTGTAGTAGCAGATTTTTGGGCCGCATAAACGGCCAGTGTGTAGCACCCCGCTTTCGATAGGCGACGGAACTTCATAATATGCTAGCGCCGAGTCAGATCGGCCGGGAACTCAGATGGCCATCTGACTCGATCGCTAAGCTTGGTAAACGTTAACGCCTTGCGGCATCGATTCAATTCGATTTAGACGGAAGATACGAGAATCGATCCAACTAATGGAACGACTTCTGTTGGAACAAGTCCTAGATGCAGCGGGCTGTGTCTCGGCGCGCGAGCTCTCTATAAGAGTCCCTTCGACGGGACCGGACCGCTGTATGGTTTTCTTGGAGCTTTGCCGCTTGGCTTGATTGAAGTGCTTTCGCGTCGTTTTCAAGGATGCAATTACAAATTTCGATGCAAGGGAAAAATAAGGAAATCTAACAAAGTGTTGATGCATTGCAGGAGCTCGCGTAACTAAGGATTGACGTTGCGTAGCGCTTCGACGACCTGCACGAAGCCAAGTAATCGGTGGGTGATTCGGCCTTCTTTTCTATTCTGTCCCGCAAACTTAATCCTTGCTTCGAATCCATTCAAATCGAACGATGCCAAGTTAATTGCATGCCAATCCACTAAGTCAAGAACTCGGGAAAAACGTATCGATTTACAAATACAAGTTTTTCATATAAACTAAAAAGTTTAAGGTTTACAGAAAAAGATAGACTATTTCAAGTGCTGCAAAATATTATGAAACGTGAACATGGGTTTTGATGCCTCGGATAAATTTGGTGCCTACGGGACGCTAAATCGAGTGTATGGCTTCGGGGAAAATGAATCGATGCATAAGTTGCCATAAATGATAATGTCGTTGAATACTGTCCGCGCTATACAAAACTGTTGCATATGTTAAACTGTTCACGCATTGGCATGGTCATGGACAGCTTGTGCACAAGTTGATATTTTCCTCGAATCGATATCCGGGGCATCGGAATCGAATCGGCCTAGGGGGAATGAATAATCGTGCTTCGGTACTGATGCATTGCGGGACCGTCAGTCAGGCTTGCAACCTAGACTGAGCGGGCCAAAATGCCGTTGAGATAGTCCCACGTGATGTGTAAGATCAATGACCGCATATAAGATAGTAGCATGCTCACCTATTGTCTTATGCAGGGTAAATATTATCTCTGTTTTCATGCAGGGACGAGCACGGCCGTGGTAAGAAATATGATAAACTGCTATGTTTTACTGTATGCTTTATTATGCAAAGATGGCTATCGAATATGAACTGAATTCATTTAGTTCTAATAGAAAGACAACTCTAAAGCATGCCTACCCTAACAATCAGAGTCGGTTTAGACGAGTGGGTTCGTCTCGTCCACTTAGCAAGTGTGCTAATCCCATTCCCCCAATTTTCCCAGGTGCGACGGGCGCGCCCAACTAAACTGGAGCTGAAGTACGGAGAGGCGTTTTGAAGCTCTCATATGCAGAAGTATTTTGAAGCCAATTCAAGTCGACGGCTTTGTATAAAGGGGCGAATGTATGGAACGGCAAGCGTTAGTTCAGGCAACTTGTCGAATGTATCTTCTTTCTGTTTTCAATCAATGTAGCCGCAACGGCATCCAATGTAAATTACGACTTGCACTTCGTTGCAAGCTATGAATGAAAAGCATTTCTATCTTCCTATACTGCGTCTTATATTCTGATGTGAATTGTGAAGTTTCGACTTGGCGTATTAATATCAAAATTTAACGATAACCATTTGAGAACTTGTCATCTTGCCTTGCACGAGCGCAACTCCAGGCTCGTGCGGCATCACGTCTTAGCGAGGACGATCGAATCGGCAAAGTAACACCGGGGACGAACGGTTTGTCGACTCGGGGCGTGATAAATTGGTATCAGAGCTCAGTTATGTTTCCTCGGATTTTCGAAAGATGTTTCATTATTGGAATGTCCGTTGCGATGGCTCGATTGAATGCTTGTCGGCATGTTACGTGAAATAAGAGTTCCATACAGGTAAGCCCGTAGATATTTTTGAAAAATACTAACGGGTTTACTCTGTTTGTAGGAATGACTAAGAAAAGGAACAATCCCGTCCCAACCCAAACTGTAGATAGTACGTCGAGTACAAAAAGCACCGAGCCTAGCGAGACGACTATGCAAAAGATGCTACAGTTGATGGAGCTGCAGCAGCAGCAGCTTCAGACACAATTCAAAGCCCAATTCGAAGCGCAACAAAGACAAATGAATGCCCTGACTCAGATAGTCAGCAGAATGGCGGGCAACACGAAGACGACGGACGAAGGGCCCGAGGGAAACCAAGGCAACCAAGAAGAAAACGAGGAAGAAGAGACTCAACCGCAAATGATAGATTCTTCTTCCTTGTTCAAGGCAAAGGAGTTCCGTAAGATGAATCCACCGAAGTTCAACGGCCGAGCGGAGCCCGATGTGATCGTAGGATGGCTCGCGGAGATGGAGGACCTGTTTAATCTGCTTAGCATTGAAGGGTCCCAGCGGGTAACTTGTGCGGCGTTATAGCTGCAACTGAGGGCGTACGACTGGTGGGCCGCTAAAAAGCAGGAGATCTATGAAGCCGATACAGACGCCACGATCTCCTGGAAAATATTCAAGGAAGCCTTCCTCGAACAATACGTTCCTTGTGCCATCCGTCAACAAAAAGAAGACGAGTTCATGACGCTGCGACAGGGAAATATGTCTGTCGACGACTATGATTCGAGCTTCTCAAAGCTGGCGAAGTTTGCCGGCGCCTTTCTGCCCAACAAGGAAGCCTGGTGTGAACGCTTCCAACAGGGCCTAAATGACGAACTGCGAAGGGACGTCGTGAATCAAAGGTGCCGAACATACCGTGAATCCTATAATGCCGCTCTTAATAGTGAACGCATTTTTGGCCATATGTCGAGTAGAGGCATCCGTAACCACTTCAACAAGCGTCCTAACGACGCTGGCGCCGGAGGATCGGGAATAACAAAGCGTCCGAACAGGTTCGATGACGAGGCCATGGCAGTCAGCACTGCACCAGGTGCGGTAGGCGTGGGCACCGAACCGTCGACTGCGTCACGAGGTCTTGCTATAAGTGTGGCGAGGTAGGCCATATAGTTACATATTGTCCGCACAAAGGTCCGAATCAACACAACCCACCGAGGAACGTCCCGAACTCGCATAAAGCGCCGATATTGCAAGGCGCAAATGCGGTGCCCGTCAACCAGCAGAACCAACGCCATGGAGCTCAAGGCCGAGTTTATGCCTTAACTCGGGACGAGGCGTACGCGTCCGATACTGTTGTAATAGGTATATTACTCTACAAAAGTATACCTGCACGAGTCCTATTCGATTCGGATGCGACGCATAGTTATATCTGCTGATTTTGCGAAAGAAAATAAAATAACCATGCAATCACTAGATATAAATATTAGCGTTAGCACTCCGTCGGGAGTCGATATGCCTGCGAACTTTATTTGTAGGGATGGCCATATTTGTGTCGGGGGAAGATATCTATCCTTGGATGCCGTCGTGCTAGACATCAAAGATTACGACATAATCCTGGGCATGGATTGGCTGGGCGCTTGTCGTGCAACGATCGAGTGCGCGGAGAAGAGAGTGGTGTTTCGCCTTCCTGGCGAGACAGAGTCTCATATTCGTGCGGTACGGCCTCGAAGACGGCGATGATGGTGTCGGCAATCTCGGCAAGGCGTATGCTGCGTTCCGACTGTGCGGGATACTTGGCATCAGTTCGAGACACGCGGACGGATAATACAAACACAATGCAGACTGATGTTGTGGCAGATTTTCCTGACGTTTTCTGACGAGATGCCCAGGATGCCGCCGGATCGAGAAATTGAATTCAGCATCGACACCTTTCCGGATACGCGGCCGATATCAAAGGCGCCTTACCGAATGGCTCCAGCAGAACTGAAGGAGCTGAAGGTGCAATTACAAGAGTTGCTAGACCGTAGATTTATTCGCCCTAGCGTCTCTCTGTGGGGAGCTCCCGTACTGTTCGTGAAGAAGAAAGATGGGTCGTTGCGGCTATGCATCGACTATCGGGAACTCAACAAGGCGACCGTGCGGAACAAGTATCCTTTGCCGCGAATCGACGACTTGTTTGACCAACTGCAAGGCGCGACAATATTTTCAAAAATCGATCTTCGTTCAGGCTATCATCAGTTGAAGAACAAGTCCGACGACATATCGAAGTCTGCCTTTCGCACTCGATATGGTCATTACGAATTCCTTGTCATGCCGTTCGGTTTGACGAATGCCCCTGCCGCTTTCATGGATCTGATGAACCGAGTCTTCCGACCTCAAATAGATAAATTTGTAGTCATATTCATCGACGATATCCTTGTCTACTCAAAGAATCGGGAAGAGCACGCGGAACATTTGAAGACGGTACTGCAGATTCTGCGTGAAAACAAATTGTACGCCAAGCAGAGTATGTGCGAGTTCTGGATGAGTATCGTGACATTCCTTTGGCACGTAATCTCTGCCGAAGGTGTCGCGGTGGACCCAAAGAAGATTGATGCGGTGGTGGATTGGAAATGACCTGCCTCGGCTAGCTACATTCGGAGCTTCCTGGGCTTAGCGGGCTACTATCGTAGATTCGTGCGAAGCTTCTCAAAACTAGCGTCGCTCTGACTCGCCTCACCCAGAAGGGAGTAGTATTCGAATGGAGCGACGACTGTGAATCCAGCTTTCAAGAGTTGAAGCAACGGCTCGTCTCAGCTCCAATCCTTGCACTTCCAGACGGTCCCGAAGGCTTTCAGATATTCAGCGACGCGTCAGGAACTGGCCTCGGGTGCGTACTCATGCAGAGAGACAAAGTCATCTTACGCTTCACGGCAGTTGAAGCAGCACGAGAAAAATTACCCGACGCACGACTTAGAATTGGCGGCGATCGTCTTTGCATTGAAGTTATGGCGGCACTATCTCTATGGTGTAGCATGCAGAATCTACACAGATCATAAAAGCCTGAAGTACTTGTTCACACAACGGGAACTCAACCTACGACAGCGACGATGGCTCGAACTCATAAAAGATTATGAGCTAACGATCGAGTACACGCCGGGCAAGGGAAACTAGTGGCCGACGCACTCAGCAGAATGTTTATGGGAACACTGGCCATAAACAAGGAGATAAAGCGAGACCTTGAAGCGATGGGTATCGAACTCGGAATTGAGTATCGACACCTGCACCTAGCTCAACTGAAGTTAGGATCGAGCCTGCTTAGCAAGATAAAGACCGCACAGGAGGACGACTCATTCCTGAAGAAGATGCGCGAGCTGATTTCAACGGGAAGGGCGACTGACTTTGCGGAAGACGGAGACGGGACGATGCGACTAAAGGGAAGGCTCTGCATTCCTGAAACTGCCGAACTCAGAAAAGAAATTCTGACGGAGGCGCATTATGCGAAGTACTCATTACATCCTGGGAGCACCAAGATGTACAAGGACTTGCGCACAAACTTTTGGTGGCACGGCATGAAGAAAGACGTGGCTACGTTCGTATCGCAATGCATGGCGTGTCAGCAGGTGAAGGCGAAACACCAGAGGCCCGGCGGAGAGCGGCAGAACATCCCCATTCCCGAGTGGAAGTGGGACAATATCTCGATAGATTTTATTGTGGGATTTCCGAAGACGCCGCGGGAGAATGACGCGATTTGGGTCATTGTTGATAGATTGACCAAGTCGGCTCACTTCATCGCAATTAAAGTAGGATGGAGCGTCGATCGGTTAGCGCAAATCTACGTCGATGAGATTGTTCGACTGCACGGGGTGCCGGCCTCAATAATTTCGGACAAAGACGGGCGATTCCTATCGCGTTTCTGGACGAGCCTCCAAGCGGCGATGGGAACCAAACTGAACTTTAGTTCGACGTACCATCCCCAAACAGACGGACAGACGGAGAGGGTGAATCAAATCCTAGAAGACATGCTGCGTCTGTGTACGATCGACCTAAAGACTAGTTGGGATACGCATTTGCCGCTTGCGGAGTTTGCGTATAACAACAGTTATCAGTCGAGTATTCGGATGGCTCCATACGAAGCGCTCTACGGAAGGAAGTACCATTCGCCGATATGCTGGGATGACGTCGGAGCGACAAGTGCTGGGACCAGAACTAGTGGAGCAGGCCGTCGAAAAGGTCCGCTTGATCCGAGATAGACTCCGCATCACGCAAAGTCGACAAAAGAGCTACGCAGATCTTCGTCGACGACCACTAGAGTTCTTGGCCGGGGACCATGTGTTTTTGAAAGTAACGCCCATGCGCAGAGTGATGCAGTTCGACGTTAAAGGCAAATTGAGCCCGAGATTTGTAGGCCCCTTCGAGATCATTGAGCGAGTTGCGACGGTTGCTTATCGGATCGCACTACCTCCTGCCTTAGCCGATGTGCACGATGTTTTCCACGTTTCACAACTTCGAAAATACGTGCACGATCCAAGTCATGTGGTTAGCATCGATCAGTTAGAGCTACGTACTGACTTGTCTTACTCGGAGGAGCCTATTCAAATTTTGGACCGCAAGGAAAAGGTGCTACGAAATCGGTCGATGTCCTTGGTCCGCGTGCTTTGGCGGAACCAAACAGTCGAGGATTCGACGTGAGAGATGGAGGCGGAGATGAAGGAGAAGTACCCTGCGTTGTTCGTCTAAATTAAGGTCCGACCCTTGTTCTTAAGTTTCGGGACGAAACTTTTTCTTAGTGGTATATTATGTAGCGCCCCGCTTTCGATAGGCGACGGAACTTCATAATATGCTAGCGCCGAGTCAGATCGGCCGGGAACTCAGATGGCCATCTGACTCGATCGCTAAGCTTGGTAAACGTTAACGCCTTGCGGCATCGATTCAATTCGATTTGGACGAAAGATACGAGAATCGATCCAACTAATGGAATGACTTCTGTTGGAACAAGTCCTAGATGCAGCGGGCTGCGTCTCGGCGCGCGAGCTCTCTATAAGAGTCCCTTCGACGGGACCGGACCGCTGTATGGTTTTCTTGGAGCTTTGCCGCTTGGCTTGATTGAAGTGCTTTCGCGTCGTTTTCAAGAATGCAATTACAAATTTCGATGCAAGGAAAAAAGAAGGAAATCTAACAAAGTGTTGATGCATTGCAGGAGCTCGCGTAACTAAGGATTGACGTTGCGTAGCGCTTCGACGACCTGCACGAAGCCAAGTAATCGGTGGGTGATTCGGCCTTCTTTTCTATTCTGTCCCGCAAACTTAATCCTTGCTTCGAATCCATTCAAATTGAACGATGCCAAGTTAATTGCATGCCAATCCACTAAGTCAAGAACTCGGGAAAAACGTATCGATTTACAAATACAAGTTTTTCACATAAACCAAAAAGTTTAAGGTTTACAGAAAAAGATAGACTATTTCAAGTGCTGTAAAATATTATGAAACGTGAACATGGGTTTTGATGCCTCGGATAAATTTGGTGCCTACGGGACGCTAAATCGAGTGTATGGCTTCGGGGAAAATAAATCGATACATAAGTTGCCATAAATGATAATGTCGTTGAATACTGTCCGCGCTATACAAAACTGTTGCATATGTTAAACTGTTCACGCATTGGCATGGTCATGGACAGCTTGTGCACAAGTTGATATTTTTCCTCGAATCGATATCCGGGGCATCGGAATCGAATCGGCCTAGGAGGAATGAATAATCGTGCTTCGGCACTGATGCATTACGGGACCGTCAGTCAGGCTTGCAACCTAGACTGAGCGGGCCGAAATGCCGTTGAGATAGTCCCACGTGATGTGTAACATCAATGACCGCATATAAGATAGTAGCATGCTCACCTATTGTCTTATGCAGGGTAAATATTATCTCTGTTTTCATGCAGGGACGAGCACGGCCGTGGTAAGAAATATGATAAACTGCTATGTTTCACTGTATGCTTTATTACGCAAAGATGGCTATCGAATATGAACTGAATTCATTTAGTTCTAATAGAAAGACAACTCTAAAGTATGCCTACCCTAACAATCAGATTCGGTTTAGACGAGTGGGTTCGTCTCGTCCACTTAGCAAGTGTGCTAATCCCATTCCCCAATTTTCCCAGGTGCGACGGGCGCGCCCAACTAAACTGGAGCTGAAGTACGGAGAGGCGTTTTGAAGCTCTTCCTATGCAGAAGTATTTTGAAGCCAATTCAAGTCGACGGCTTTGTATAAAGGGGCGAATGTATGGAACGACAAGCGTTAGTTCAGGCAACTTGTCGAATGTATCTTCTTTCTGTTTTCATTCAATGTAGCCGCAACGGCATCCAATGTAAATTACGACTTGCACTTCATTGCAAGCTATGAATGAAAAGCATTTTTATCTTCCTATACTGCGTCTTATATTCTGATGTGAATTGTGAAGTTTCGACTTGGCGTATTAATATCAAAATTTAACGATAACCATTTGAGAACTTGTCATTGCCTTGTACGAGCGCAACTCCAGGCTCGTGCGGCATCACGCCTTAGCGAGGACGATCGAATCGGCAAAGTAACATCGGGGACGAACGGTTTGTCGACTCAGGGCGTGACAACGTGGCCACGTGTTCATCACAGCACACAAAGACTCGATCTCGGGCTGCCAGCTGGTGGGGGTTGTTGAGATTTGTTATAGCAAATCTGGGTGGTTGAGACTTGGTCAGCCTGCCACGTGTCTCATCGCAAGATAGGATCAGTCTGTTTGAGTCATCTTGAGCCGCATAGGCCTTTCAGTGTTCGTCCATGCTGGGCCGTATAAGACTCATACGGTAGTCCCACTTAGTCCGCATATAGCTTGGGGACTTTTGAGCCGCATAGGTTCTATATTCTTGGCCGCATAAAGTTTATGCGGCTCAGATTGTAGTTACCCTTGGCCGTATGAAGCACATAGATTGAGCCGCATAAGGTTCATGAGGCTCGGATTACAGTCTTTTTGGCCGCATGGCCATATCCTGTCTGGTGACGTGACATTTTGTCTGATCGTCTTATCTTCTTTTTTTCAGAGTGTCAGAGTTGTCAGTACTGTCAGAGCTGCCAGAGCTGTTAGTCTTGTCCATTTTGACAGAGTTTGTCAGCTTTATTAGAAGGGTTGATTAGCTTGGCCGCATAAGTAATTATTCTCTCTGTGGCTCAAAAGTCAGTCTGGTGACGATGGGCCGCAGGGGGCATGCTGAGTCTATCATGCGTCTCTTCTTTATGCGGGTCAATCTGTTCCAGAGTACTGCATTCAGTTGTGATCCGCATGAACCCATATTTTCTATGCTTCTACATGACCCCTTCAAAGTTTTTAAATTACAAATTTGGAATACTTTGAATAAGAAGCATGGACATATGTCAAGCCGCAGAAAAATCTTCCGGTCAGGAGAGACGTCGTACCGCAGGGACATTTTGAGTCGCAGGGACGTTTTTGGGCCGCAGGTAGACCTTGTGTCGTAGGAAGAACTGGTGTCGCAGGAAGATCTTATCTGCCAGCTGTCACTGCTGCATTTAATGCCTTGATTTGGTTTTGATTTGGACTCTTTTTTTGAGATAAAGCTAACGGTTACTAAGGATAAAATCCCCAAACTTCATCATTATCTTTAATGGATACGATCATCGAAGCGGCGATGACAGTTATTAAGGATAAAAATCCCCGAGCGTCATTATTATCTTTAATGTCACGATAATCGACGCGACGTTCATCTGTTTCCACTTTGAAGAGCTATAAATATGGACCATAAGGAGAGAGAAATTCTTCAACTTTTCTTCTTCGTCTTCATCATCTTCGTCATCCTTTCTGTCTTAGTTAGCCATGGCTCTGAAAGCTTCCAAGTCGACTGGCGCTACGGCCAAAGGAAAGGGGCTCGCCTTTCTGTCGAGTACTGCAGACTCTCCTTCCATTCATCCTGACGTGTAACCCCCGTTAAGGGTAAGGACGGTGGAAAAACGATGACTTAAATTTGAATAGCTACATCGCATATTTTATGCGCGGGCCTATCATAGATTGCCTCTGTGCTTTGGGTATGATTGTATATTCCCTATCTCATGGGACTGCATATGTTCTGTATGATGGGGCCGTATGGGTTGAGCCACATAAGTGCTACTGACCTGCATGGATACCTCATACCTGAGCCGCATGAGCGCTACATGGCTGAACCGCATGGATGCCTCGTGACCAAGCCATATATACATCTCATAAATGATTCACATAAATGCCTCATGGCTTAGCCACATGAACATTTGCATAACAGAACCGCATAAGTGCTTTTAAGACCGAGCCGCATGCGTCTCATTCACATTCCTTATAATGGGTTGCATAGGGTCTATTTAGCTGAATGTGTTTTCTTCTACCTGCTAACCCCCCTTTTTTACAGGGATCATGCTAGCGAATTTCTCTAGGACCGCAATCGACGATAGAGTAAAAATACATAATTCTGACACACATCAGACAGCTTAGAACTCTCTATGCTTTGAAAAAGTTTTCCCCGCACCATTTTGGCTACATATCAGACAACTCAGAACTCCCCATACTTCAGAAGAGTTTTCCCCAGGTGGTAGGAAGAACCTTTATACATCAGAGAGTTGGATGGTGGTCAGGCGCATCATAAAAGTCCTATTTTCATGGCTCTCCAAGTAGGCAAAACCACCATTAGGGATGTTGTTTTGAAGGTACGGTCTTCTGGAGGAGTGGGGCTAAGGTATCCGCAATACGGAGGGAAGAAAAACATGCTATATTTTCCCTCCTTCGTACAGCTCCTTGGAGATTGAACAGCCTTATTTGCTTCTCAGCAGTAAAACATGACTTCTTTCGAGGGCAACAAAACTGCTTTTTGATGAAGGCAAAGTGTTGTCAAACTGACCAAACTATGTATGCTAGATTTTTCTTTCTTTTCTTTTTGCTGCTGATGTAGTCCTATGAATGTAACTGATTTTGAATAAACAGAATACATTCACTCCCTTATTTATTTGTAGTATCTATGGTGCTTGTATTAGAGGGCCTAATACATCATTATGTTTAATAAAGGACATTCCATTGGGGGACTTTTATGGACCTATTGTCCTTTTGTGCATCTGGAAATACAAACAAATAGATTTGAATAATATTTTGTAGACCTATTACTCTTTGGTGCACCGATGGTGTGAGTAATAGATTAGGATAACTTCTGTGGACCTATTACCCTTTTGCACACTGACGGTGGGGGTAATAGATTTGAAACAAAACCTAACAGAGGTAATATGGACGTGATAGGTTTTGTGGTCTTAACACCATGTCTTTTATCTCGGGTTGGGTACAGGTGTTAAGTCAAGAGACTATCGGTATCAGAGATATATAGATGTAATACATGATAATCAAGAATAATATTTGGTGGACCTATTACTCTTCTATGCACTGGTGGCACGAGTAATAGATTTTGAGACAAAACCAACAGAGGTAATATGGACGTGATAGGTTTTATGGTCTTAACACCATGTCTTTTATCCCGGGTTGGGTACAAGTGTTAAGTAGGGAGATTATCGGTATCAGAGGTAATATGGACATGGCACACGATAATCAGGACTAGAAAGTTTGCTCAGAGATAATGATAAACTGGGCAGACTCCTGTGAGGTAAAGCATTAGAGTGGGAGTTCAGAGATATCAGCATACATGACTCGCCACCCAGGAAGATGCGATAGAGTGTGAGTTCAGATGTACTTGGTGTACATAACTCGATAGTTTAGAAGATTTGAGGGTTTGAGGGAGTACCAGGATGTTCTTAGACATAGTATTTCTTCAGGAATTTGTCGTTTATGGGCATCATGAGCAAGTTTTCGTTCTGTTTGCGAGCCGGTATACGCCGTTGGAGAATACAGTCTCGATGATGTACGGACCCTCCCACTTGGGCTGGAATTTGTCGGTAGTTTTGTGAGTCATGATCATCGGTCTGTAAACGGCCAAGACGAGATCACCTACTTGGAATGTCCTCTGCTTGAATTTCTTATTGAAAGCTCGAGAGATGCGTGCTTGATAGAGCTCGATGCTTTGTTGAGCTTGCAAACGTTTCTCGTCTAACACTTCTAATTCTTGTAGTCGTCGACGGTAGTTATCGTCCGACGTTAACCGGTAAATAAGGGCCACACGAAGTGAGGGGATCTGAGTCTCCAATGGGAGGACTGCCTCACTTCTGTATACCAGAGAGAATGGTATTTTCGGTAGCCGTTCGACTCATAGTGCGGTACGACCATAAGCATTCGCCTAACTTTTTATTCCAGTCGTGCTGGTTTGAAGACACAAACTTCTTGAGAAGCTTGATTATGGTCTTGTTAAAGGCTTCAGCCAGACCATTAGCCGATGGGTTGTAGGCCATTGAAGCCATATTCTGTATCCAATTCTTGTCACAGAATCGATAGAAGGCATGGCTTGCGAACTGTGGACCATTTTCATGAATGATCCTTTATGGCAGTCTAAAACGGTAAATGACGTGATATTTTATGAAACTGATCATGTTTGATGTCTTTACCTCTGCCAACGGAACAGCTTTCTCCCATTTGGAGGAAGTAGTCAGTGATTGCAAGAATAAACCGGTGCCCTTTGGCCGACGGTAAGGTAGTTGGGCCAATAATGTCCATTCCCTATGTTTCAAATGGCCAAGAGGCCACTGTTCGGTACAAGAACTCGGATGGCAGATGTAAAATCTGTGTGGATCTGACAAGCCTTGTACTTTCTTGCATAATCGACTGCGTCTGCTACCATCGTAGGCCAGTAGTAACCCATCCGATGGAGACGGTCCTGCAACTTCGGGCCCGGTTGGTGAGCCCCGCAAATGCCATCGTGAGCCTCGCGTAAGGCTTCTTTGGCTTCTGCATTTGACAAACATCTTAACAGTAGTCCGTCGTAAGATCATCGATATAACATTTTTGTTTCTGTGTCATAAAAGAATATGAGAGAACGCCTTCTGATTGAAGTTGCTTCTTTCACATTCTTAGGTAGGATTCCGTAGACTGCAAAGTCGATGAACGGGAGTCTCCAATCTTGTACATCATTAGTCATCTGGGCGGAGTAACTCGTATCCAGTTGAATGTTGATCTTGGGACAGACCAGCACATAGCCTATAACGTCAACTAGATGATGAGCATCATTTGGAACCGCCAAAGAAGCGGCAAGGCCCGCTAGGGCATCGGCTTCAATATTCTGTAGCCTAGGAACATATTCTATAAAGAACCCCTCCAAGGTTTCTATGATGGCAATTATCGTCTGATGATAAAGAATCGGGTCCGCGTTACGAACCACGTAAGAGCTTCAGATTTGATTGACGAACAACTGCGAGTCGCCATATGCTTTTAGGTATTCGACTCCCACCTCTTTTATAAGTAGGAGCCCAATGACCAAAGCGTTATATTCGGCTACATTGTTTGAACATGGTTCTGTGAGAGAATATGCTCGGTTGACCACCAACCCAGAGGAATAAATTAATACTACCCCAACTCCAGCGACGATATCACCTTGTGGCCCTGTTCTTGAAGCACCGTCAAAGAACATTCACCAAACGTTATCATGTGAAGTCATATTTGAGTTAACGACTTGTTTAGGATTTTCTCATAGATTGCTGTTTCTGAGCCAGGATGGGCTGCTAGGAAGTTATCCAAAGCTTGACCTTTGATAGCCTTCTGCAGAATGAAGGCCATGTCGTAGGGGGATAGCAGTATCGCCCATGTGGCTAGACGAACTGAGTGCGCCTGATTTGGTCATGAGAACCCTCAGGGGATTAACTCGCGAGACAACATAGATGGTCTGTCTTGACCCATAGTGTCATATTTTTTGAATAGCGAACACCAAGGAAAGGTATTCCTTCTCCACGGCGGTGTGCCTATACTCCGACCCTACCATCATTTGGCTGAGATAATAGATGGCTTATTTGTGTCCCCGCATTATTTTGTGCTAGCAAGATTGTCACTACCATATTTCTAGTTTAAGGGTATTTTTATCATTTTTGAGGTTATTTGAATTTAATATAATTTATTTGAATTTATGGGAATTTTTAGAATTTATTTTGGAATTATTTGAATGATGGTTGACTAGGTTGACTTTGACTACCTTTGACTTGGTAGACTAGCCTAGAACCTAAACCAAGTTTTAGTGACTTGGTTAGATTATGAAATCCTAGGTTAAATTAAGTTAACCATATTCTAGTTAATAGAATCAATTTGGAAATAGAATTTAGAATAGAGAATTGATTAATGACTTATGACTTCACAAGTCATGATTAGTGATTTAAACACATAGAGGCCCAAAGCCCAATACCATGTGACCTAACCTAAACCTAATCCACTAGTGGCCGACCACACTTAGCCTAGGGATTCCCCCTATAAATAGTCTCCTAGAAATTAGGGCTAGCCTCTTAAGGAAAGAACAAGTTTTAGAAAGAGGTATTTTTCCAACTTCATAAATTCCTAGAAAATCCAAATTAACTCCTTTTCCCTCAAACAAATTGTAATAGGTTTTAAATTAAGTTTTCTTGCTATTGGTATATTTATTTCTCATTTTCATAACAATTTGGTGGAGTTTGGGGAGCAAGAAGACACCCTCTTGAAGCTTTTTGAGGACTTGTGACACCATTAGGTAAATCACTAAAACTTTTTATTAGATGCTGTTTTTATTGCATAATGACCTAGATCTAAGGGTCCCCTAGCTAACCCTAGATTTTTGTAGGATTTTGTGTCATTTTTGTGTCCTAAATGGACACGTATCAGTCCTAGTGTGATAGTGTTTGATGAAATGCCCCAAAGGGCATTTTGAATTGTTTTTAGGAAAGTTTCTGAATAGGAAATCATATTTTAGTATTGCTTACATGTTTCTTGTCGACTGAGGTAGATTTGGTCTCGTGTCGTGTCGGTTTGGACACATGGACACGCCCGCACGCGCATAGACTGCACTGTCCTGCTGCTCGGGGCAGATTGCTCACTGGTTAAGACACGAGGACACGTGAAACTCGACACACGCCTTGGGGCAGTGACTGACATGCCACATGTCAAGTTACAGATGACCACGTGGCGTATCGAGGGAGAAATTACCATTGTACTGGTTTTTTACTGAGTCGTTCAGTCGACTTTTCGGCTACTGATACCGGCTTGGACACGGAGCTGGACACTTCGTGGACACAACTCAGGCACTTAGACACCTACCCTGACACCTCACCTAGCTACTGACACCACGAGACACTTGGACACTTGTGTCGTGTCCTAGACCTAGGTGCACACACGCACGAGACAGTGCACTGCTGTGCAGTATCCAGTTTTGGATTGGTTTAACTGCTCTTGGACACGTCGTGTCGTATCGTGGTATGAACGTTGACACTAAACGACATGTATACACCTATATCATCATTACCAACCAATAAGTTGCATGATTGAAACGTTTTGATTCACATTTTGCATTATCCCTAAAAAACCTGATACTATGCACATTTCTGTATTTTCCAGTTTTTTTTCAAACTTTGGCAGTAAATTAAACTGTTTAACTGATGAAAAATGTTGGTTTTAAACTCTAATGTTATTCTCCTACATATAATCTAGCTATGGTTCAATTTTTGGGTTGTTTGGTTGTGTATTGAATCTGAAATGAGGCATTGAAGTTCTGTAAAAAAAAATGAACTATTTTAGGAATAAAATTGTTTCCTTTCCCTTCCTTCCTAACTCACTGCCTATTACATATTTTTCTGCACTCACTATTTCTAATGACATTGTGCACTCACTGTTTCAGTCACACACTGATTTGCACTCTCTCCTCTCATACACAAGCTTTCACACGCACACACCCCTCACATTATCTCTCACTGCTCACTGTTCACCTTCACATACACACACTATTTACTTCCATCACTGTTACATTCTTTTACACACTGATTTCCCCACAACTGTTACTCACATACACCACACTCTCATGCCCACACACACACACATCTTCCCTCTCTCATATATACATGTATGTACATATGTCACGACCCGCACTCACTGTGAGGGTACGAGTACGTAACAGCGCCCAACCTACGCCGCAGTGTCGGCGGTAGAACGCTGTTCTAAGTCTCTAACTAACCATCAACTCGTGCAGTATATAGTGTACTCATCATGATCAACTCCGAACGGAGGACAAGTATAAGATATGGTGTAACTCAATCACAGTCTAAGCACGATAAGATAACACCGAAATATAACTAAGAAATTGAAGACGATAAAACTACTGATATAATAAACAAACTCAAACAATCTCAAAATACATCTCAAGTCTCAATTCTATATAACAATTCCAGTTATAAACATGAAAACTAAAACAAGACAAACTAGCTAAACTCTCGATCACTCCTGAGTGTCGGGGCCATAGGTAGCTAAGCCATCTCCTGGTCTGTAACATGTAGGGCATGTGTCCTCAGGGCAATCATCTGTAAAATTTACAACAGGTCCAGTCAGGACAGGAACGAGCACATCTCATCTAGAAAACCCAAGTAAATGACAAAGAACTATAAAGCAGTTATAGACAGTTGTATTGATGAAAATGGCAGTTTATATTCAGGTGATGGTAAGAAAGACAGATAAAGTGCAAGGAAAGTAAATAACTAAACAAGAGAAGAATCATAGCAATGAAGACTGTAAAAATAGAACTAGCTGAACTAGGGTAATATGATATAAAGTCCAGACAGCAATATAGACCAGTGTAACTCCAATGTAAGTCCAGTACAAGATGAATCTAATACAAGATGAATCCAGTAAGGGATGATTCCAGTTATAGTGATCAATGATTCCAGGGTGAGTCCAGCCTATACTCTAGCAGTGTGTTTTAAAATACTGAGATCGACATGTAAACGGCTATGGGTAATTCGGCACATCAGACACCTGGCCGGGTGTGAGATGTCTATCATTCCAGTTTGATTCCAGCAAAGGGTGATTCCAGAAATGGGGTATGTATACATGTCTTACTCTAGTATTTCTCCTCCCAGCAAGTGAATCCAGAATTCTGACACAATGATTCAAGATGAGTCCAGCCAGTAATATAAAGATACCAGTAAATGATTCCAGAATGATTCCAGTAATAGAGGCTAGATAATAAATGTGTGTCGTATACTTGAATCCAGAAATATCCATACGTATTGTAACAGAGAATCGCATACACTAACTAGAACTGAAGTACAGTAATTGACAAGTAAATGAGAGAACTATCAGAGAATGTACTCGCCTGATACTCTGAAAAGAGTAGTGAAATATCAGATGTCTTCATCGGAATCACAATATCCTAAATAGAGCAGTACAGGTTATAACATGTTTAAAATAAGGCAAATGAAGTCTACGATGCAATCTACATGAATTCTGGGCCAATCTAGGTCAAAGTCAACTCTTGGTCAACTCTGGGTCAAACCAAGTCAATAGCTAGCTAAATTGTCAAACCTTGGTCAACTAGTCAATCTTTAGTCAACCAAGAGTCAGACAAGGTTAACTATGCTCTTCCTAGGTTATACTAGATCAACATCCTATGTATCAACCTATACCTTACCACAAATGTAAAGCTAATACCTTAGCACCCAATACCCTATCACATATCACCTAGGTAATCCTATTACCTGTACTTAAGGCTACCAACATAACCAAATATCTATCCATTATACTTCTCATATCAGCCTTACTTCAACTAACCCTACATATTACATATGTATATACTCAAACCTATATACATACATCAACATTTACAACACACCCTAGCATACCCACTCAAACTCTCACATGGCACACTCACACACCCCACAATACCTTATAACCCATATACCTATACATATCTATAGATAGACACACACACAGGGGCAACCTTTGTGCCACTGCCCTGCTATAGGCAGGGCCTATACTAGTTGCTACTGCTGGTGTAGGCTGTATTGCATAATAATACAGGCCACTAGCCAATGACACCCTCAAAAGTAATCTAATGTGGGATATACAAACCCCTCTACTCCTTTAACTCCATAACACCCTTCCAATGGCAGTACAACCAATGTAAAGGAAAAGAAAGTAAACTGAAAATGAGGAAAAGGAAATCTGGAACCTAACTAATCTCATTCCAGGTTATGTAAACCTCAGTCCTAGCAGATGTAAAGACTCCATACCAGGATGATACACATCTCTCATTCTATCTCCTAACACAGGTATTAATATCAAGTGTTTAAAATCCTAGAAAAAGTCCTGACATGTGCACATTGCATGATTCAATCCAAAAATAGGATTGGTACAGGCATGCCATAAGTCGGACTGAACATGGCTGATGCCATTCAATCTAATTCCTAAATAGCTACCAGTAACAATCCTAATGTCAGTTCTTGCCACCCATAATCCTCTATGCACATAGCTCTAATTCAACAGTAAACTAACAATGTGGAAACTACCCATCTCATACAATTTCCTACTCTAACCCAACCCAATACCATGAATGAATATATTTGAAACTGTCTAACCATATGATATGAAATGTGGGCTGAAATCAAGGTTCAATGACTGAAGTCAAGGTAACTAACAAGCATCCAAAACCCATTTCCATACTCTACACTAAAACAGTCCTTAAATAATGAACTCAATATCATGAAACCCAGTTTTCGAATGCCAACAACCCAAGACTAACCCTCTCTCTCAAACTCTCACATATAGATATACTGTAACATGGTGATTTGAATCATGGCAAACAACATTTGATTTCAGTTAAACAAGATATTAAAAATCAGGAATGAGGGACAGTGCACATTGTCAATTTATTAACTCCATCATTCAATCTCAGATTCTGTGTCCTAGAGGTGAGTTCTCAATGTGTGTGCATAGTCTCAGTTATCATGAATCAACAGTGAATAGTGTGTAGGTGATGTTGTAGGTAGTAGCACACACTGATACATGAATATGCAGGAAAACAGTTCAATCAATGATCCCAAACAATTTCGAAAATCCAGTTTTATATGACCATGAATCCTAACAATTTTAGATATCAAATTCAACCCACTCTGAAACTGAGTTCAACCCGAACCTACTACACATCCACACATGCAACACACACACAACTGTAACATTTTGAAACAGGGAACAACCTATGTATATGGGTAAATTGTTCAGGTTATGAAAAGCCTATACAAGTTTTAATGAAGACAAACCTAATCCACAACCTAAGGGCTAACCCAGTGTAACACCCAGTTTTTTCCAGATGAGGGTAATTTAAAATTTTGTATTTTAATTTATTTAATTATGGTATTTAAATATTTATATGATTTTTATTTATTTAATCATTTTAAAAACTATTTTAAAATATGACTTATGAATTGGTGTCTTGCTAGTGTTTTGTTTATCATTTCTAGATTGAGGGGTTTTTCATTTTGTAATTTTGGAAATTACTTGGAATTATTATGTATTATTTAGAATCATTAGAATTTATATGATTTTTAGATTTTTAGTATAATTGATTTTGGTGTTTTAGTTGACTTTGACTTATGTTGACTTTTGAGACTAACCTAGTGGCTAACCTAGGTCATGATATGTGATTAGGATATGGGACCCTAGGTTGACTTAAGTTAGTGATAATTAAACCATAGATTAATTTGGTGGAAATAGGATTTAAATTGTTTAAGGAATGGCTTGTGATTTCACAAGCCATGACTTATGACTTAAGGCTTAATAGCCCAAAGGCCCACACCATGAACCAACCCTAATCCTAATCAGCCCATGGCAGCCACCTAGGGCTATTTTCCCTATAAATAATCTTCATTTAGGGTTCTTGCCTCTTTATTGAGTTTCAACTTTTGAAGAAAGGAAAGGTATAGGAATCTTCCTCAAGCCCTAGTTTCTTTGTTTTAATTCCTTTTTCCCTCTAGTCTTTTGCATTAGTTCCTAATCCACCTCTATGCTATTCATGGAGAGGAATCTCAAGTTTGGACCAATTTGGAGAGTTTGGCTAACAAGGGGAAAACCCCTTTTTGAAGCTTTTTCATGCAAATTGAACGTATAGGTAACTTCCTACTCCTTCCATAGAATTTCGTTTTCTTTGCATGGTGAGGAAGCCCTAGGTGTCCCCTCTCTGTAGGAATAGGTTTGGCTAGGTTTCGTGTCCTTTACGTATCCGTATTGGACACGTATCATGACACGTGTGCATGTGTTTGATGAAATGTCACTTAGGAATTTATTTTCGATTTTTGAAAATTAATTACATGAATTGGTAGATCTAAGGATGTACATTAATGTTGTGAAGGATGTTAGGTAATTTAGTGTCGTTTTGTATCACCTTTTGGTGTTGGACACGCGTGCACGACACAAGTACACTGTCCTGCTACTCGGGCACGATATCTCACTGTATAGGACACGTCGGGACACAAAATTTTGTGGGAATGTTGGGCCAATCACTGACACTATGCTTCCAAATTTTGGGAGCATATGGTTCACTACGCGGGAAATCGTACGCACACGGATTTGATACTGTGTGCACACGCGCGAAAATTGCGTCTGATATGCACGATTAAATCGGACATGACACAGTATATACCCGATTCAGGATATCTATTCCCTAGCCCTAGACCCACTCCAACACTGGACACGGATACGACCCTTCTCGTGTTGTGTGTCGAGTCCTATTGGACTCGACATGGCTGCACGAGGCAGTCCTCACTGCCAGTTCCAGGTGATGGATCCATTTCGATTTGGACACTTCATGTCCATTTTCCTGGACACGAGTATGACCCCCTGACACATTTACACGTGGGGGACACTCTGTACAAGTTGGTTTGGGGTTGGATGTGGTTTTGGTTTCGAAATCAAGAGTTTCCCAATTTGTTTTCTGATACACACATTCCAGTTTTGAAATTTCGATTTTAGTTCCTTTCTAACTGAAATAATGCTAAATTGTCATGAATATCTTATATATATGTATGTTAGATTGAGTCTACATGTTAGTGTAAGTGGTTTGATATGAGGAAAGGAATTTGGGTTTCGAATTGGTTTTGGGACTAATGTGTAAACAGGAATCCAGAAAACTGTCATTATATTCTATTTTTTTTCCTGGATTGAACACATTCATGAGTTTCAACTGTTTGATTTTGAATGTTAGATATGTTGAAATATTTTCAGAATTAATGTTATGGCTGAGTTCACCTTATCGGTTTGTTTGATATTAACGAATAGGAAATTTCGAAGTTAGTTTGATATGAATTCTTGAGCTGTCTCATTGAGTTAATTTCAATGGTTATCAAATCTGAACACAGGTTTTTTCCCTCATCTGGTTCATTGACACACCCCCACATTGGTTCACATGATACCTACTGAACACATTCCTCACTGGAAGAACTGAGGACTGAATGTATCCCTGAAATCCTGAGCTATTGAATGTTTGCAACTGAAATCAAATTCCTGAAGTTTGCAATTACCTGTTTAATACACAGTTTTGATGAAACAGCCATGTCAATCCCTTGCATTGTATTGCTAATTGTCTTAGTTCACTTTTTCCTAAGTTAGCTAACACATAATTGCATATGCACATACAACTTATGCACTGCCCTGAGGATTTCCCTCTTCCTATACACTGTTTCTCCATATACTATGTAGAACATTTCAACTGAAATCTGAGAATAGATTAGGAATTTGTTTTTGATTCATTTTGCACTAATGAAATGCTGAATTCATTTTGAAACCTGAGATTAACTAGGTTGGTTTATGAATGATAACTGAGAACTTAAAGTTAGTCCCTATCATATTAACTGAGATTGTTGAGTTTAAAAACTAAGAATTTATTCCTTTTTACTGTTTCCTCAATCCTGTGATTCCCAGTATCTTTTAACTGAAATTGGTGTTTGAATTCATGATTTACTTCTATATATGTGTATGGTTTATTGTAATGTGAGCTAGCTATATGTGTAGGCTTTTTGGATTCATATTACTGTGAACTCATGGTTCACTGAACCTGAGAATAGGTTTCAAAATCTGAGAATAAAATTTGGGTTTGTTTAGTGAATAATTGATTAAGTAATGTGGTTTTGGAAGAGGGACTGAAAACTGGGTTTCATGAAGTATTTGATGCTTTAATATGTTAATTGTTAATGTGTTCCAGACTTCCATTTCACTGATTTCCTTCTCTTGGCACAGTAACACAATGCACACCACTGTTTTCTTCTATTACCATTCACTGAATTTCCAGGATGCATTGACACACTGTTTGTGTTTGACACAATGATTAGCTACTGTTTTTATCCCATGCCACTGTTTTATCCAGTTTTCAATTCCTTTTTCCTGATAATGCATGGTTCACAAGTCACAAATCTGAGAATTTTGTAAGATTAAACTGAATGCAAGTAGTGTTTGAACTGAAAATCTAGATTAGCCTTATGAAGGAAGACCTGAGAATGTTAGGATGTATTGACTGAAATTGGAATTGGTTTTTATGGATAAAACTGAGCTTTAAAATAGGGTGTTTTGATGTACAGGTTGTTCTTCTAAAACCAGGAAATAGGTTTGTTGTTGTAGACTGAAATCTGGAATTGGTTTTATGGATGAAAGCTGAGTTTCAATGTGAATCATTTCCTTAAACTGAGTTTGTTTTGATATTTGAAAACTGAGATTGAACTTCAATCCTGAGAATTGCTTGTTTGCTCTGATACAAACCATGGCCTAGGGTATCCTGTTACACTTTCTGAATTTCTTCTTCATGTTTGCCCTGTTTTTATTTTTCTGCACATTGTCACATTACCCACATGTTAATTACACACCCAATTGCACACACACAGTACCCTAACACCTCACATGATTTTTCCTCTACTATCCTTCTGTATATTATATTATATATATTATATATATATATATATATATATAATAAAATTATATATATATATCTACCTATATGTGAGGTATATATTATATCTACCTATATATATATATATAATATATATATATATATATTATATATCATATATATATGTATATATAAAAAAAAAAAAAAAAAAAAAAAAAATATATATATATATGTATATAAAAATATATATATATATAATTTTTATATATATCTACCTATTATGATATAATATATATATTATATAATAAATATATATATATTATATATATATATTTATATAATATATATAATATATATTATTATATATATATATATATAGATATATATACCTATATGTGAGGATATATTATTATAGCCTAATATAGAGTGCCAAATTGAATGCATGTATGTAATCCAACCATAAACCCTTAAATTGGATTGCTAGTTAATTTCAGATTGCATATGTAAACCACCATGCCATGTAACCCTCCTCTGAGATTGCCATGACGTATATAGATAATTGTAGAGTAAGATACATTACATATATCAAATAGTCTACTCCAATATAAATAGATGTAACCTTTAACTTGTGCCATATTCTAAGGTAATCTATAGCTAGTGTTTGATTTCCCTTGTTGTGCACCTCCATGTTCACCACACATAGATAAACTTGCAACCCTTTTTCTCTCATTATACAATGTGATAAAACATATATGATGTTCCTTGATGTGTGGCTTGTGTTTGGCTTATATAGCCTTGTGATTGGTGTGTGATTGCTAGACTAGGCTTGGTTAGGCCTAGTGAAACTTATTAGACTTGTTGGGCTAGGACTGACCTAGTTGACCTAGTTTGACTAGTCTGTTTGACTAAGTTGACCGAGAGTTACTTTGGTCTAGTTTGACCTAGACAGCATGCAAATGCATTGTAGATTACATTATCATCCCCTGTATACATCTTGACTTGTGTTGCTCTAACTAGGAGTCAGGTTTCTCATCTCGGACAGTACATTTACTTCAGACAATCAGATACGAGGCGAGTACATTCTTTGATCATTTCATATCCTACTTAGAATTATTTTCTGCATTAAATTACTTTACTTGATACTGTCACGTTGGTCACACGGATTAGTACATATGGATCCCTTCTTGAGATGTTATCCCTTCAGGGAGCATCGGTACTCTATATTCTGTGCGTTTTACTTACATAGCGTATCATATGCTTCTTTGGTTCTTTGATCACTTGTGACTTATACCCATATGATCACAGAGTCTTCTTTGAATCCTTATCCCATTTGTAGGACTACTATGTACCACCCTTCGGGGGCATATCACCCTTTGGGGGCTTATCACCTTTCGGAGGCTTATTACCCTTTGGGGGCATATCACCCTTTGGGGGCTTATCACCTTTCGGAGGCTTATCACCCTTTGGGGGCATATCACCCTTTGGGGCTTATCACCTTTCGGAGGCTTACCAACCTTCGGGGGCTGTTACATAGAATCATAAGATAACCTGGTTGGATCCTTGTGTATTAGTTGGAGGTACGGGGGAGTAAATAGCCATGTGAACAATTCCAAAGTAGAATAGCCATGTACGCCTCTTTAGTATAGCCATGTACAAATTAAGCCGTTCACATGTCGACTTTGTACTCTGAATCACTAGTCACTGGTAGCTCTCTATTTATAGTAGATATTTCTATTGCAGTTCTCTCTCTGTTTACATACTGCACTTCCTTCAGTATCTATATCTTACTTTACTACATGATTATATTTTCTAACCTGCTATGAACTGCTGAGATGTATTGTGCTCGCTCCCGTCCTGACTGGACCTGTTGAAAATTTTATAGAGGATGATGAGGAACCCTGCACCCCTTTCTGGAGCTTGCCTAGATGACACTCGCAACCTACACCCCTGGGGAGGTTCAGGCAGCTACTCAGGATGATACCTTGTATAGTGTAGATAGCTTAGACTGTCATTCTTTTCATGTTTAGCTGTTGTCTTATTTTAGAGTTGTATATTTTAGAGATGTTGAGACCTTGTTATTTTTTTCTGTTGTACCTCATTGAGGATTTCCATCTATTTTCTATCATGCTATATTCTACCTTAGATTGTGATTGAGTTGCACCTCTGTGTTGGCCTCCTTATGGAGAGTATTCATATTATGTTAGTTATAGTTCATGACCTAGAACAGCGTTCTACCGCCGACACTGCGGCGTAGGCTGGGCGCTGTTACGTTCTCGTACCCTCACAGTGGGTGCGGGTCGTGACACATTTTTAGTGATGGCCCATGCAGGTCGAGTTTGTGTAGTGGTATTCGAACTAGAGTACCACTACAGCCTACAACAGGATTAGGATTATTTTTGGAGGTACTCAATCATATTAGGAAAACTCTTAATCAGATTTCTCTTATCTAAATTTGCTGCTTATTGACTTCCCTTGAATATAAACTGTCCTCATTTGATTTTCGCTTCATTCTCAGAAATTGCTTCTTGTTTTGATCTGTCTTTATGATGGTTATGAAGACACGATCTTATCATTTCGGTTCGGGGAATACTATCGAGAGGCTGGCCACCTCTCGTCCTGTTCATCAGGGCCTCGAAACCGCAGCTCCTGTTGTGCCGACTCTGGTTGGCATTTCTGCTACATTGGAGGTGCACCTCTATCTGTACATAGATTTTCTTTCGTCATTTCTGATTTCTCTCAGCAGCGGTGATTCATACAGCATCAGCAGCATACCAGGGGAAACTAGCAGGGTGAGCTATCGTCAGGACAGTCGAGGATGCACAGACCATTGGAGATCTTGCTGCAAGTTTTGTCCTTCTCAATTCCATTCTCGGAATTGTCTTTTATAACTACCTTAAATCCGATTCCATCTGTTCCTTTTTGATTGATTAATTTTTATCATGTTGCTCTTTTGTTATGTATTTTTCTTCTGAAAAAATCATATGGGCTAGGTCACCTCAGTTATGGGATCTAGAATCTTCGATAGTCGTGTTAGTTGGCATGTGATTATCGTAGCCCTGCTTACTAGCACGACGAAGATTCTGAGTATCATGATTTTGGACAGACGTATATGATTATCTGACGGTATTTTGAGATTTTTGTTGTGGGGTGTTTGACCTAGAAGGACTACTACCATCTTAATTTCGAAAACGAAATTTTTATAAGGTGGGTAGGATTGTAACACCCAGTTTTTCCAGATGAGGGTAATTTTGAAATTTTGTATTTTAATTTATTAATTATGGTATTTAAAATTTTATTTGATTTTTATTGATTTTAATCATTTTAAAAACTATTTTAAAACATGACTTATGAATTGGTGTCTTGCTAGTGTTTTGTTTATCATTTCTAGATTGAGGGGTATTTTAGTTATTTTGTAATTTTGGGAATTACTTGGAATTATTATGTATTATTTACAATCATTCGAATTTATATGATTTTTAGAGACTTTTAGTATAATTGATTTTGGTGTTTTAGTTGACTTTGACTTATGTTGACTTTTGAGACTAACTTAGTGGCTAACCTAGGTCATGACTATGTGATTAGGATATGGGACCCTAGGTTGACTTAAGTTAGTGATAATTAAACCATAGAATTAATTTGGTGGAAATAGGATTTAAATTGTTTAAGGAATGGCTTGTGATTTCACAAGTCACGACTTGTGACTTAAGGCTTAATAGCCCAAAGGCCCACACCATGAACCAATCCTCCCTAATCAGCCCATCGCAGCCACCTAGGGTTATTTTCCCCTATAAATAATCTCTTCATTTAGGGTTCTTGCCTCTTTATTGAGTTTCAACATTTTGAAGAAAGGAAAGGTGTAGGAATCTTCCTCAAGCCCTAATTTCTTTGTTTTAATTCCTTTTTCCCTTTAGTCTTTTGCATTAGTTCCTAATCCACCTCTACTTGCTGTTCATGGAGAGGAATCTCAGGTTTGGACCAATTTGGAGAGTTTGGCTAACAAGGTGAAACCCCCATTTTTGAAGCTTTTTTATGCAAATTGAACGTATAGGTAACTTCCTATTCCTTCTATAGAATTTCGTTTTCTTTGCATGGTTAGGAAGCCCTAGGTGTCCCCTCTCTGTAGGAATAGGTTTTGCTAGGTTTGTGTCCTTTACGTGTCCGTATCGGACACGTATCATGACACGTGTGCATGTGTTTGATGAAATGTCACTTAGGAATTTACTTTCGATTTTTGAAAATATAATTACATGAATTGGTAGATCTAAGGATGTACATTAATTTTTGTGAAGGATGTTAGGTATTTTAGTGTCGTTTTGTGTCACTTTTTGGTGTTGGACACACGTGCACGACACGAGTGCACTGTCCTGCTACTCGGGCACGATATCTCACTGTATAGGACACTTCGGGACACGAAATTTTGTGGGAATGTTGGGGCAATCACTGACACTATGCTCCCAAAATTTCGGAGCATATGGTTCACTACACGCGGAGAAATCGCACGCGCACGGATTTGACACTGTGTGCACACGCACGAAAATCGCGTCTGATACGCACGATTAAATCGGACACGACACAGTATAGACCCGATTCAGGGTATCTATTCCCTAGCCCTAGACCCACTCTAACACTGGACACAGACACGACCCTTCTCGTGTTGTGTGTCGAGTCCTATTGGACTCGACATGGCTGCACGAGGCAGTCCTCACTGCCAGTTCCAGGTGATGGATCCATTTCGATTTGGACACTTCGTGTCCATTTTCCTGGACACGAGTATGACCCCCTGACACATTTACACGTGGAGGACACTCTGTACAAGTTGGTTTGGGGTTGGATGTGGTGTTTGGTTTCGAAATTAAGAGTCTTCCCAATTTTTTTCTGATACACACATTCCAGTTTTGAAATTTCGATTTTAGTTTCCTTTCTAACTGAATATTGATGCTAAATTGTCATGAATATATTATATATATGTATGTTAGATTGAGTCTACATGTTAGTGTAGGTGGTTTGATATGAGGAAAGGAATTTGGGTTTCGAATTGGTTTTGGGACTAATGTGTAAACAGGAATCCAGAAAACTGTCATTTAGATTCCATTTTTTTCCTGGGATTAAACACATTCATGAGTTTCAACTGTTTGATTTTGAAGGTTAGATATGTTGAAATATTTTCAGAATTAATGTTATGGCTGAGTTCACCTTATCGGTTGGTTTGATGTTAACGAATAGGAAATTTCGAAGTTAGTTTGATATGAATTCTTGAGCTGTCTCATTGAGTTAACTGTCAGTGGTTATCAAATCTGAACACAGGTTTTTTCCCTCATCTAGTTCATTGACACACCCCCACATTGGTTCACATGATACCCTACTGAACACATTCCTCACTGGAAGAACTGAGGACTGAATGTATCCCTGAAATCCTGAGCTATTGAATGTTTGCAACTGAAATCAAATTCCTGAAGTTTGCCATTACCTGTTTAATACACTGTTTTGATGACAACAACCATGTCAATCCTTTGCATTGTATTGCTAATTGTCTTAGTTCACTTTTTCCTAAGTTAGCTAACACACTATATTGCATATGCACATACAACCTATGTACTGCCCTGAGGATTTCCCTCTTCCTATACACTGTTTCTCCATACACCATGTAGAACATTTCAACTGAAATCTGAGAATAGATTAGGAATTTGTTTTTGATTCATTTTGTACTAATGAAATGTTGGATTCATTTTTGAAACCTGAGATTAACTAGGTTGGTTTATGAATGATAACTGAGAACTTAAAGTTTAGTCCCTATCACATTAACTAAGATTGTTGAGTTTAAAAACTGAGAATTTATTTCCTTTTTACTGTTTCCTCAATCCTGAGATTATTCCCTGTATCTTTTAACTGAAATTGGTGTTTGAATTCATGATTTACTTCTATATATGTGTATAGTTTATTGCAATGTGAGCTAGCTATGTGTGTAGGCTTTTTGGATTCATACTTACTGTGAACTCATGGTTCACTGAACCTGAGAATAGGTTTCACAAATCTGAGAATGAAATTTGGGTTTGTTTAGTGAATAATTGATTAAGTAATGTGGTTTTGGAAGAGGGACTGAAAATTGGGTTTCATGAAGTACTTTGATGCTTTAATATGTTAATTGTTAATGTGTTCCAGACTTTCATTTCACTGATTTCCTTCTCTTGGCACAGGAACACAATGCACACCACTGTTTTCTTCTATTACCATTCACTGAATTTCCAGGATGCATTGACACACTGTTTTGTGTTTGACACAATGATTAGCTTACTGTTTTTATTCCATGCCACTGTTTTATCCAGTTTTCAATTCCTTTTTCCTGCTAATGCATGGTTCACAAGTCACAAATCTGAGAATTGTGTAAGATTAAACTGAATGCAAGTAGTGTTTGAACTGAAAGTCTAGATTTAGCCTTATGAAGGAAGACCTGAGAATGTTAGGATGTATTTGACTGAAATTGGAATTGGTTTTTATGGATGAAAATTGAGCTTTAAAATAGGGTGTTTTGATATACAGTGTTGTTCTTCTAAAACCAGGAAATAGGTTTGCTGTTGTAGACTGAAATCTGGAATTGGTTTTATGGATGAAAGCTGAGTTTCAATGTGAATCATTTTCCTTAAAACTGAGTTTGTTTTGATATTTGAAAACTGAGATTGAACTTCAATCCTGAGAATTGCTTGTTTGCTCTGATACAAACCATGGCCTAGGGTATTCCTGTTACACTTTCTGAATTTCTTCTTCATGTATGCCCTGTTTTCATTTTCCTGCACATTGTCACATTACCCACATGTTAGTTACACACCCAATTGCACACACACAAGTACCCTAATACCTCACACGATTTTTCCCTCTACCTATCCTTCTATGTATATATATATATATATATATATATATATATATGTATATATATATATATATATGTGAGGTATATATTATTGTAAGCCTAATATAGAGTGCCAAATTGAATGCATGTATGTAATGCAACCATAACCCCTTAAATTGGAATGCTAGTTAATTTCAGATTGCATATGTAAACCACCATGCCATGTAACCCTCCTCTAATGATTGCCATGATGTATATAGATAATTGTAGAGTAAAGATACATGTTATATATATCATAAATAGTCTACTCCTAAATATAAATAGATGTAACCTTGTTAACTTGTGCCATATTCTAAGGTAATCTATATCTAGTGTTTGATTTTTCCTTGTTGTGCACCTCCATGTTCACACACACATAGATAAACCTGCAACCCTTTCTCTCTCATTATACAATGTTGATAAATAACATATATGAATGTGCCTTGATGTGTGGCTTGTGTTTGGCTTGTATAGCCTTATGATTGGTGTGTGATTGCTAGACTAGGCTTGGTTAGGCCTAGTGAAACTTATTAGACTTGTTGGGCTAGGACTTGACCTAGTTGACCTAGTTTGACTAGTCTAGTTGACTAGAGTTGACCGAGAGTTGACTTTGGTCTAGTTTGACCTAGACAGCATGCAGATGCATTGTAGATTATATTTATCATCCCCTGTATATATCTTGACTTGTGTTGCTCTAACTAGGAGTCAGGTTTCTCATCTCGGACAGTACATTTACTTCAGAGGCATATCACCCTTTGGGGGCTTATCACCTTTTGGAGGCTTATCACCCTTTGGGGGCATATCACCCTTTGGGGGCTTATCACCTTTCGGAGGCTTACCACCCTTCGGGGGCTGTTACATAGAATCATAACATAACCTGGTTGGATCCTTGTGTATTAGTTGGGGGTACGGGGGAGTATAAATAGCCATATGAACAATTCCAAAGTAGAATAACCATGTACGCCTCTTTAGTATAGCCATGTACAAATCAAGCCGTTCACATGTCGACTTTGTACTCTGAATCACTAGTTACTGGTAGCTCTCTACTTATAGTAGATATTTCTATTACAGTTCTCTCTCTGTTTACATACTGCACTTCCTTCAGTATGTATATCTTACTTTACTGCATGATTATATTTTCTAACCTGCTATGAACTACTGAGATGTATTGTGCTCGCTCCCGTCCTGACTGGACCTATTGAAAATTTTACAGAGGATGATGAGGAACCCTGCACCCCTTTCTTGGTGCTTGCCTAGATGACACTCGCAACCTGGACCCCTGGGGAGGTTCAGGCACCTGCTCAGGATGATACCTTGTATAGTGTAGATAGCTTAGACCGTCATTCTTTTCATGTTTAGCTGTTGTCTTATTTCCAGAGTTGTATATTTTAGAGATGTTGAGACCTTGTTATTTCTTTCTGCTGTACCTCAGTTGAGGATTTCTATCTATTTTCCATCATGCTATATTCTACCTTAGATTGTGATTGAGTTGTACCTCTGTGTTGGCCTCCTTATGGAGAGTATTCATATTATGTTAGTTATAGTTCATGACCTAGAACAGCGTTCTACCGCCGACACTGCGGCGTAGGCTGGGCGCTGTTACGTTCTCGTACCCTCACAGTTGGTGCGGGTCGTGACACCCAGCATGCTTATATGTTAATCACCTCATCAATCTACATAATTTAACAATTTAAAAAAAACATTAAACTCTGAAACTGAACACAGTATCAGAAAATGGGGATTCTCGCTAAATTCGAATCACAAGTACGTAAATCAATTTGCAGGGTGTCTATCAGGTAGGTGTCAATCCTAGGTGTGTCTACGTGTCAAAAATCTCATGCAAATAGTGTCGAAATCTCAGAAATAGCAAGTATCAGTAAAACAGTGCACAAGCAGTGAACCAAGCGTCATGCACGTGTGCACACCACTCGTTGACATGACACAGTGCACCACGTGTTACGTGCACATGCCTGCTTGTTCGCCTAGGTTAGAGGAACATGTCCTACAGCCTGTAACAGGTCCACGTGGTGTCGTGTCCAAGTTACAAGCCAGTGTCAGTCGAGTGTCTGTGCGTGTGTGCAACAGTGAGGAAAACAGTGCGGGTCAATTTACTTCGTGCACACCAAACGAGATATCGTGAAAATTTACAAGTATCGTGTCAGTCATTAGGACAATGTGTGTGTCAAGTTTCAGCTCACGAGAGTCCGTGTCGTGTCCGCAATCAGTGTCGAGCAGCAGGGCACAGCACGGGGGTCTCGTGCCGAGTGTCCGTGTCCCTTTTGGACACAAAAAAGACACAAAAATCCAATCGGTCTTCACAAAATTTTATATACACGTATAGAGAAACAAATTCATATAATTAGTTTTACAAAAATCGAAAATAAAATCCTTAGAGGCATTTAATCAAACACCTACAAAACAATATGACACGTGTCCGATACGGGCACCAAACGGACACAAAATCCACCAAAATTTCAGGGACACCTAGGGGACTTCTAGATCTAGCCCTACATGCAAAGAAAACCGAATTTTAAATCAATTTAAAGGGTTTTACCGATATGTGCAAAAAGCTTGGAAAAGCTTCAAATGTGGGATTCCTCCTCTTGATGGCAAAAGCTCCAAATTGACCCAAAGCTGGGATTAAATCCCAAAATCAGAAAATAGGAGAGTATTAGGTTCTAATGCAAGAAACTAGGATTAAAAAGGGTTAAAATGGATTTATGCGGATTTTTGGAAGGGGGACAAATACCTTTCTTTTCCAATGTTGAAATGAATGAAAGAAAGAGACAAGCCCTAGAGAATAAGTGTTTATATAGGGTAGGGATCCCTATGGATGGTCATAAAGGAAGGAATTAGGGTTAGGGTTTCCTAAATTGGCCCATGGGCTTAAGTTATGATTAATCAAGTAATAAAGTCATAAGTCATTTCATGAAACCATAAACCATGACTTAAATTTACTAAACCATATCCCCTCATTCTAAAATTAGTTTCTAATGACTAAAAGTAGGTTAACCTAAGTTAGACTAGGGTCACCATGGCTAGGGTTAGCTTCTAAGCTAGGTCTCAACAAGTCATGGTCAACTAGAATTCACCAATTCAATAAATCACCAAATAATTCAAATAAGTCAAAATGACCAAATTACCCCTAGACTAAAATGATAATTAAATCATCCTAATGACATGGTTAGGCTCTAGGTCATGCAGTCTCTAGGGTTTCACTAGCAGCATGTCAAAATAACAAGTCATGACTTAAAACAGTTTTTAAATAGTTTAAAAATAATTAAAAATTACCAAAAATCATAATGTGAAATAAATATTAATAAATAATAATTATAATTATAAAATTTCAAAAATACCCTCATCTAGAACTGCATCTCTGGGATGACTGGGTCCTTCCTCTGAGCTGATGGAGGCATACCCCCTACTGCTGCTGCTGAAGTCCCAATATGAATAGAGGTGGCAGGAGATGCAGCCTTCTGACCTTGCTGATCTGGCTGAGAGGTGGCATTCCCCTCTACAGCAACTGCTGCACCAGAGCGATGTGATCGTGTCTCCACCATCCTGAAGACAGATCGAACAAGGAAGTCAATACTGAGCAGGAATCGATATATCAAAGGAGGACAGTTAATTTCAAAGAAGGCAAATCAGTACTATATGTAGATGGCATGATTTAAAGCAGAATTTTTCTAACTGTGATTGAGTGCCTCTCCGGTAAAGCCTATCTCTCAGTCCTATCGCAGGCTCGCAGCAGTACAACAAAGTCGTCGTACCACCACGATATCGTACTAATACGACTTTCGACCTGCATGGGCCACCACTAAAAATGTGTCATGACCCGCACCCAATGTGAGGGTACGAGTACGTAACAGCGCCCAGCCTACGCCGTAGTATCGGCGGTAGAACGCTGTTCTAAGTCTCTAACTAACCATCAACTCATGCAGTATATATTGTACTCATCATGATCAACTCCGAACGGAGGACAAGTATAAGATATGGTGTAACTCAATCACAGTCTAAGCACGATAAGATAACACCGAAATATTACTAAGAAACTGAAGACGACAAAACTACTGATATAATAACAACAAACTCAAACAATCTCAAAATACATCTCAAGTCTCATTTCTATATATACAATTCCAGTTCTAAACATGAAAACTAAAACAAGACAAACTAGCTAAACTCCCGATCACTCCTGAGTGTCAGGGCCATAGGTAGCTAATCCATCTCCTGGTCTGTAACATGTAGGGCATGTGTCCTCAGGACAATCATCTGTAAAATTTACAACAGGTCCAGTCAGGACAGAAACGAGCATATCTCATCTAGAAAACCCAAGTAAATGACAAAGAACTATAAAGCAGTTATAGACAGTTGTATTGATGAAAATGGCAGTTTATATTCAGGTGATGGTAAGAAAGACAGATAAAGTACAAGGAAAGTAAATAACTAAACAAGAGAAGAATCATAGCAATGAAGACTGTAAAAATAGAACTATCTGAACCAGGGTAATATGATATAAAGTCCAGACATCAATGTAGACCAATGTAACTCCAATGTAAGTCTAGTACAAGATGAATCTAATATAAGATGAATCCAGTAAGGGACGATTCCAGTTATAGTGATCAATGATTCTAGGGTGAGTCCAACCTATACTCTAGTAGTGTGTTTTAAAATACCGAGATCGACATGTAAACGGCTATGGGTAATCCGGCACATCACACACCTGGCCGGGTGTGAGATGGCTATCATTCCAGTTTGATTCCAGCAAAGGGTGATTCCAGAAATGGGGCATGTCTACATGTCTTACTCTAGTATTTCCCCTCCCAGCAAGTGAATCCAGAATTTCGACATAATGATTCAAGATGAGTCCAGCCAGTAATTTGAAGATACCAGTAAATGATTCCCGAATGATTCCAGTAATAGAGGCCAGATAATAAATGTGTGTCGTATACATGAATCCAGAAATATCCATACGTGTCGTAACAGAGAATCACATACAACTAACTAAAACTGAAGTACAGAAATTGACAAGTAAATGAGAGAACAATCAAAGAATGTACTCGCCTGATCCTCTGAAAAGAGTAGTAAAATATCAGATATCTGCACCAGAGTCACAATATCCTAAATAGAGCAGTACAGGTTATAACATGTTTAAAATAAGACAAATTGTCACTACCACATTTTTGACTTGAGGGTATTTTGGTCATTTTGATTTTTTGGTGATTTTAAATTTTTATTATTTAAATATGTGCTAATTGTTGGTTTGAGGCTTGACCTAGAAACTTAGCCTAATCTAGATTAGCCTTGAATGATTAGGTTAACTAGTCTTGAGATAATTACTAATATCTATATATTATAGGAAGATATTTTACTCTAAGATATTTATGGAAAGTTAGCCTATGACAGTTGAACGAATGGGAATGCCTAGAATTTGTTGGACAATCCTTAGTCACTCTTCAAGACCTAAAACCTAGCCCTAATAAATCTATGGCAGCCATTAAACACCCCTTCCCCCTTTCTATAAAGTCCCATTAACAAAAGCCTTGCCTCTTTTTACTTCTTGCTAAGAACCCTAGAAATTCCCCTCAAATTTCCTTCCCCTAATATCCAAATCAAGCCCAAATTAGCCCTAGTCAATTGCATCATAACCCTCTACCACAGTGGGAGCTAGTACGGACTTGCTAGCTAGGATTTGGGATCGTTTTGATCAATTTGGAATTCGAAGAAGAACCCTCAACCTCACCATTTTCATTGAGAATCATTCTCAATAGGAAAACCTATGTAAACCTTGTAAAATTGTGCTTTATTTTTGTAGATGCATGTATATAGGTATACCCTAGCTGTAGAAATAATTTGGTGCTAGGTAGTGTCAATTTTGTGTCCGTATCGGACACGTATCAGTAAATTTAAGAATGTGTTCGACGAAATTCCTGTGAGAATAAAATGTTATTAATTTCAAAAACTAATTGAAAGGAAAATTAGATCTTGAATTGTAGATCATGAATCCATTTGACTGAGTCGAGTTCCCTGTATTTTTCGTGTCTAAATTGGACACGCACCGCGCGCGCACTGACCCGTTCAGTGTCCTGCTACTCGATATCTCGTGTGGACACGACACACCATGTGGCGGCCTGCCACTTGGCACAAACCAAGGGGCATTGACTGACATCACACCCATTAAGTTTCGTGTCGTCTTGTGTCGTATCGGAGGAAAAATCCTATGTGCACGGGTTATGTACACTGTCAGTGCGCATGGTTTTTACTCACTGATACGGGCTTCCTGTTTGGACACGGTGACACGTGGGCTCGTGTCAGGGTCCTAGGAAAAAAGCCCTATAGGTGTCGAACCCAGGTGCACGATATCGTGTCCTGGTTTGACTCGTGTCTTGTGCACGAGGACACGGCACGTGTGCACGAGCCAGTCCTCACTGTATAAATTATGATACAATGTTTAGTTCGTTTGGACACTTCGTGTCCACTCTAGTGGACACGAATCATACCCCCTAGACCCATGACACTTGGTACACACACTGGTATACCTGTTTGTGAATTTAATGGTTAATTTGAGTTTCGAATGGATGGGATTCATGTATCAGTATTCTTAAATCAGTTAGTTTACTTTATGAAACTGTCAAGGGATTTAAGAACCAATTTCCCTGATGATTTGATGTTAAAATAGTTTAGAAGTTATATTGTATATGTATGTATGCCTGTTGTTAAATTCTGTGGTTTGATTTTGGTTTTGAAATAGGAAACAGTTTATGTATCAGTCGAAATTCAGTTTGGATACATGTTAGTTCAGTTGGGTTTTAAAACTAAAATAAGATTCAATGATTTAAATGTTAAATGAGATGCACATGTGAATGTTTGGATTTGATTACTGTTAATCAATAAACTGAGAGTTCATATGAAGGTGGGATTTTGAGTTCTGTTATCAGATGTTTAACTGAGATTTAAACTGAGATTTGAATCGAGCCTATACCTGAGAATTCCTGAGAATTTCCGGGAATGTGAGATTAAGGTTAGTTTAGAATTAACTTGAATTATTAAATTGAGATTTAAGGTTAAGTATGAGTTAACTATTTTAATGCAGTAAACTGAAATGAGGCTGGGAATGGGTTTTTGGATTCTGAATGTTTTCTGATTTAAAGTCCTATTTTTTACTATTTATCTAATGGTTTGAATTGCCTATTGAATGTTCCTGCGAACTGATTGTTTGCATTTGATTCACTGTTAAATAAACTGAGATTCACTGAATGTAATAATCTGGGATTGTGTTAAACTGAATTTCAATAAAATGGAAAACCTGAGACTGAATTGTGTGAACTGAAATGTCAAACTGAAATGAGATTCATTGTTAAGTTCCTAAGAGTTAATATTGGTTATTGTTGAAATGTATTAAACCTGAAAAAGAGCTATAGTTTAACCAAAATTTCACATGTTCCTAATTGACTAAAACCTGGGTTTTTGTACACTGTTTCCAGATTCCACACATTGCCACCCTTGTATCACCCACACATGTGACACAACATACACATACACATTCACTTCTCAATTTCTTTTTCCTTTTTCAATATATATGTATGTATATGTATGTTCAAAAAAAATATATATATCTAGTTTTTCTACATAGTTATATTTATATTGAATGTGTATGATGCCTATATGTGAAATAATAGTGTATAGATATTACATTGGGTATTGTACTAGTATGTTGTATTGGTATGGTAATAGGCCTAGAGCTATAGTGTTGACTTACAGTTGACCAAACCCTAGAGTTGACCTATTTTGACCAGATGTTGACTTTGGTTGACCTAGAGTTGACCAAGTTTGACTTTGACCTAGAATGACCTAAAAATCATGTAGATCGCATTACAAACTTCTTTTACCTTATGTTAAACACATTGTGACCTGTGTTACTCTAAAATAGGACTCATCTACTCTGCCTGGACATCTACACTTACCAGATACTCAGGATATCAGGCGAGTACATTCTCTGACCGTTTCATACTTGTTAGAACTTATATTCCTGCTCTAGATTTACTTTACTTGCATGCTAACACGTTGGTAACACGGATTGGTACTATATGGATCCCTTCATAAGATGTTATCCCCCTCAGGAGCATCAGGTACTTCATGTCTGTGCATTTCACTTACATCATGTATCATCATGCTTCACTATTCATGCTCGCTCTGTATTCATGTACTCTCATGTTCGTAGAGTCCCCCATGAATCAATTTTATGTGTGCTCTCATCACGGAGGCAGTGAAATATTGAACCTTAACGTAACATGTCTGGATCCTTGTGTATTGGTTGGGGCTGGGGGAGTAGAAATAGCATGTGAATAATTCGAAATAAATATAATCTTGAACCACCTCTCTTGAATCACCTCTACCTGTTCACATGTCTAGCTTGTACTTTGATTCACTAGTCACTGATAGTTCTCTACTTATAGTAGATATTTCCATTACAGTTATCTCTTTTACTTTATGTACTTTCTTTTAGTTATTCACATATCGTACTCTATTGCATGTTTATTATCTTCTGACATGATATGAACTGCGTGAGATGTATTGTGCTCGCTCTTGTCCTGACTGGACCTGTTGATATATTACAGAGGATGAGGATGGGGCTTACTGTACTACCTATTATGGAGCAGCCCTAGACGACACTTGCTTGTTGGACTCTCAGGAGGACCCAACTCTAGCTGATGTTATCACCCCTACTGCCTAGACTAGTTTAGTTAGGCTTTATCTTACTTATGTTGTCATTTGGGATTGAGTTGTATTATGTCTGTTATTGTGTCATTTAGACACTTAGACTAATTTCCTTTTATGTTTGTACTTCCTTTGAGATTTTCATATTTATGATATCGTTCTATCTTCTGCCTTAGATGTGATTGAGACTGTATTCTGTATTGTCACCTCCACTCGGAGTGTATATACTGTACAGGTACCTTATATTGTTAGATGTTGTGACCTAGGACAGCGTTCTACCGCCGACACTGCGTTGTTTTTAGTGGTGGCCCATGCAGGCCGAGATTAGAAGTATAGTGGTATTCGAACTAGAATATCACTACAGCCTGCAGTAGAATTAGAATTTTTTTTACGTACTCGATCACATTGGGAAAAATTCTTTTATTGCCATCTAAATCCTTATTTTCAGCTGATCCTTTTGAATTTTAATTATCCGCCCTTGTTATATTGCTTCCTTCTCATAAATTGATACTCTTGTTTGTCTATCTTCAGGATGGTAGAGACTCGATCGCAGCGTACCATTCATGAGGATGCTATGGAGGGGACTGCTACCTCCCAGCCAGTACAGCGGGGCCAGGGGACTGCATCTCCTACCACCTCTGCTCGTAATGAGACCCCGGCAGCAGCAGCAGGGGGTATGCTTCCACCGGCTCGGAGACAGGACCCAGTCATCCCAGAGGATCCTTTCCAGCAGCCACCTGCAGGGACAGTTGACACCATTCAGCTGTTGGCTTTCTTCAGGCAGTACATGGAGGGTCAGCAGACCCAGCAGCAGAGGCACACGGCAGAGGTCAGCAGAGGCATTGAGCTGGCAGTGACGGCAGTGGAGAGAGTCATAGCTCAGCCAGCGGCAGCCCCGCAGCCGCACCAGCTACGGGAGAAGGGCATCCAGGACTTCCAGAAGATGCACCCGAGAGACTTTCGATGGACAGAGGGGATCCTGTATGCCGATGAGTGGATCGAGCATATAGAGGAGATCTTCAGGCTGGCTGAGATCCCGATGAGGCTCCAGATAGAGACAACGACCAGTATGATGCAGGATCTGGCCCGTACATGGTACCAGACCAACCCGAGGGTTGGCACAGCAGGACAGACTTGGGCAGCATTCAAGAAGCTATTCAAGGAGAATTTCTTTCCAGACGCAGCACTGGGAGCCCTCGAGACCCAGTTCGAGGCCCTAGTTCAGGGGAACCAGTCCGTGGAGGAGTACGCAGGAGAGTTCTGCCGCCTGAGCAGATTTATGGAGGACTTGTCGGAGACGAAGAAGGCCCGGAGGTTCCAGAAGGGCTTGGTAAAGGAGGTCAAGTCCTACACCAAGAACGCCCGTAGCGCTACATTTGAGGAGATCCTGGTGGACGTACTACCAACAGAGGATGATCTTGAGCTTAGGATAAAGAGGGGACAAGACTCCCAGGGAGGCAGCAGTAGTGGAGGACCGGCCAATAGGCCTCACTTTCAACAGCAGCCTCAGGGACAGGGCCGTGCACCTTTTTAGCAGGTGCAGCAGCAGCAGCCGAGGCAGCATCAGCAGGCTTAGAGACAGCAGTCCACCAGTTGTCCCTACTGCAAGAAGCCAGGGCATGGATGGACAGAGTGCAGGAGGACACTGGGGAAGTGTCTTTTTTGCGGATCGTTAGAGCATCAGAGGAAGGACTGTTCCCTCTCTACATGCAGAGCAGCTCAGGGAGCCGGAGTAAAGGTTCCAGTAGGCCAGCCGAGGGGACCTGTCCTGTAGACACAGCAACAGAGGCCAACACCAGCAGCAGGCCAGGGAAGGCCAGCAGGGGCGAGCTTTTGCCATGGAAGCTGAGGATGCAGAGGCGATAGGAGAGCTGGTCGCAGGTTCGATTCTTCTTGACTCCAGTCCAGCTTTTGCATTATTCGATTCTGGTGCTTCGCATAGTTTTATATCAGTATCATTTATGGTTAGACATGGTATCATAGCTCAATCGTTGTCTAGGACTTACAAGATCACCACCGGGGGTGGCATTATTCTCGTACGTGATGTTTGTAAGGGTCAGAGAGTTGTTTTGGGAGGCCGTGAGTTGGAGGTGAGCTTGCTCGTAATGCTATTGCCGAACTACGATATAGTACTCGGTATAGATTGGTTGAGCAGGCACCATGCCAGCATTGATTACAGAGGGGGTATAGTTCTCTTTAGAGCGCCGGGGGAGCCAGAGTTCGAGTACTCCAGACATCAGGCAGAGCAGAGCAGCAGAGTTTTCTGCGGAGTCTCGGTTGAGGAGCAGACGATTCCACACCCCATGATAGCAGAGTATATGGATGTTTTCCCAGAGGAGTTGTCGGGATTGCCACCAGACAGAGACATAGAGTTCTCGATAGACTTGGTTCCAGGAGCGGAACCCATCTCTCAGCATGTCTATCGGGTAAACAACAGTGAGCTAGTGGAGCTGAAGATGCAAATGGATGAGCTGCAGGACAAGGGCTTCATCCGCTTGAGTTCGTCGCCATGGGGTGCACCAGTGTTGTTTGTGCCGAAGAAGGATGGGTCAGTACGAATATGTATTGACTATAGGGCACTCAACAACCTCACGATCAAGAACAGATACCCACTACCGCGGATCGATGATCTTTTTGATCAGTTGAGCGGAGCTCGGGTATTTTCCAAGATTGATCTGAGGTCGGGATATCACCAGGTAAAGGTGAAGGGGGATGATATTCCCAAGATCGCTTTCAGGATGCGGTACGGGCAGTTTGAGTTTTTGGTTATGCTGTTTGGGCTAAACAATGCACCAGCAGTGTTTATGAACCTAATGAACAAGGTGTTCCACCAGTATCTGGATCAGTTTGTGGTGGTGTTCATAGATAACATCTTGATATATTGTAAGACTGAGGAGGAGCACGAGGAGCATCTGCGGATTGTGCTGAAGACTCTCAAGAGGGAGCAGCTTTATGGAAAACTCTCCAAGGGTGAGTTTTTTTGGGACCGGGTGGACTTTTTGGGGCACGTTGTGACTGGAGATGGTATCTAAGTTGACCCCAAGAAGATTATAGCAGTTGAGGCATGGGCAACGCCGACTTCAGTTGCAGAGATCAGGAGTTTCCTGGGGCTGGCAGGATATTATCGGAGATTTGTGCAGGATTTCTCCCGAGTTGCAGATCCATTCACACGGTTAACCCGGAAGGATGCTGAGTATGTTTGGTCAGAGGAGTGTCAGGCAGCTTTTGATGAGTTGAAGAAGGGGCTTACGACAGGTCTGATTCTGACATTGCCTTCAGGATCAGGTGGTTTCCCTATTTATAGTGACGCTTCAGGAAAGGGGCTGGGTTGCGTCTTGCAGCAGCATGGAAAGGTAATTGCCTATGCTTCCAGGCAATTACGTCCCTATGAGAAGAACTACCCTACCAACGACCTCGAGCTGGCAGCGGTGATTTTTGCTTTGAAGTTATGGAAGCATTATCTGTATGGGGAGAGGGTGGAGATCTTTACAGATCACAAGAGCTTAAAGTATGTGTTCACTCAGAAGGAGTTGAATATGAGACAGCGCAGATGGTTTGAGTTGATGAAGGACTTCGACATTGTACTGCAGTATCATCTAGGGAAGGCCAACGTGGTTGTCGATGCCTTGAGTAGGTATCCGACAGCCATGTGTTTGACCATGAATCGGCATTTGCTTGCAGACTTGGAGAGCCTTAGGATTGAGGTGATCGTGTCCGGAGTACAGATGCAGATGTGGGGCATGCAGATTCAGTCAGACTTGGTGGAGAGGATCAAGTCGGCACAGTTTGAGGACGTTGCTCTGCGGTGTCTTCGAGAGCAGGTTGGAGCAGGATTATTGGAGGGCGAGTTTTCTCTTACAGAGGATGGTGCCTTGAGGCACGAATCCAGATTATGTGTGCCCAGCGAAGATCTCAGGGAGCAGGTTATACAGGAGGCCCACAGATCTCAGTACTCTATACACCCTGGTGCCAACAAGATATACCGAGATTTGAGGGAGCATGTTTGATGGTCCAGGATGAAGCGGGAGGTGGCTCGCTTCGTATCTAGGTGCTTGATCTGTCAGCAGGTCAAGGCAGAGAGGCAGAGGCCCGGTAGATTATTGCAGCCGCTGCCCATTTTCGAGTGGAAATGGGAGCATATCACTATGGACTTCGTATCAGGATTGTCGCGTACGCCAGGAGAAAAAGACGCGATTTGGATCATCGTTGATAGGTTGACCAAATCGGCCCACTTCTTGCCATTCAAGGTAGGTATGTCTACCGAGAGGCTTGCGGAGATGTATATACGGCAGATAGTCAGGATTTACGGAGTTTCGGTCAGCATCGTCTCAGATCGGTATAGTCTCTTTACTTTCTATTTCTGGAGGAGTCTGCAGACTAGCTTGGACACACAGCTCAAGTTTAGTACCACATACCACCCCAGACGAACGGACAGTCAGAGAGGACTATTCAAACACTTGAGGATGTGCTGCAGACATGCATCTTGGACTTTGGAGGCTCCTGGGAGGATTATCTTCATTTGGTGGAGTTTGCTTACAACAACAGATTCCAGGCCAGCATTGAGATGTCATCTTTCGAGGCTCTGTACGGGCGTAGGTGCCGTACACCCTTATCTTGGGATGATGTTGGTGAGCGAGCTTTACTGGGGCCAGAGATGGTTGTTGACGCAGCCGAGAAGGTGAAGCTCATCAGGGACAGACTTCGTGTGGCGCAGGACAGACATCGGCACTGGACCGATAGCCACCGGAGGCCCTTGGAGTTTGAGGTACAGATTAGAGTAGGATTAGATTAGGTTTGATTGTTTGTGTTTTATTGATCATATTTGTTTATCATATTTAATTTGAGACCTTGCTTGTGTTTAGGTCGGAGACATGGTTTTTCTACGGATATCTTCGACTCGTGGTACGATACGTTTTGGTGGAGAGTCCTTTTCTTCCTCGGAGTCACTCGCTTCACTTTCATGACAAATGCTTGTGTTGGCATATTTCTTTGATGAGTTCTTTTTGTATGGCTTCTCATAGCGGTTGCTCTTCTTCAAGAATGTACAGTCTTTTCGGACGTGTCCAGTCTTCTTGCAGCTATAATAGGTTGGCTCTTCTTCATCGTCTTCTTGTGGTTCCTTCTTTCTTCTATTGAAGCGAAGGAACTTCTTGAAGTTGCGAACCATGAGAGCTTGGTCTTCGTCATCCGAGTTGTCGTCTTCGGTCTCATCGTGCTCAGCCCTTCGTCGATGAGCTTTGAGAGCGATCTCCTTAGTCTTCGGAGCAGGCTCTTCGAAGTCCTTGAGGTCAAGCTCGTGAGTCATGAGCTTACCCATCAAGGTCTCCATTGACATGGTCGTGAGATCGTTCCCTTCTATGATGGCTGTCACCTTAGGGTTCCAAATTTTTGGTAGCCCCCTATGCAACTTACGAATCTTCTCATGATTTGAATATTGTTTTCCAAGTGAGGACAGGGGGTTGATGATGTCGAGGAATCTTGTGAACATCTGTGTGATCGTCTTGTTTGGCTTCATCTTGAACGCCTCGTATTCTTGCATAAGATGACTGATTTTTGATTCCTTGACTTGGGTGGTTCCTTCATGCGTCACTTCTAGAAGCTTCCATACTTCGTGAGATGTGGTGCATGTGGATACCCTGTTAAACTCATTCCTGTCTATAGCACAGAATAAAGCATTAATAGCTCTCGCATCTAGACTTGCCTGTTTCTTCTCTTCGTCAGAATATTTGTCATGTAATTTCTCAATGAGATCACCGTTGACAACTATCCTGGCGGGCTTTTTGTAGCCGTCAGTGACGACTGTCCACAGGTCGAAGTCTAGAGACTTGAGATAAAAACTCATCCTTGTTTTCCAATACGTGTAGTTAGTTCCATCAAATAGGGGAGGCCTATGAGTGGACTGTCCTTCACCGTGATTGGAAATCAAGGATTGTGTGGTTGCCATGGATCAGCTCTAGGATGTAAATCCTTGTAAAGAGAACAGAGCTCTGATACCAATTGAAGAACAGTTTGGCAACTCTAGAGGGGGGTGAATAGAGTTTATATAGAAAATGACCAATTAAAAATTAACTCTTTCACGATCTATGAATAATCAGAGTAAAATGCAGAAAGTAAATGAAGAGCAAGAAAGCATACGCAAACACAGCGATTTTAACCTGGTTTCCCTCGTGGAGGACTAGTCCAGGCCTGAGAACTCTAGCTCAGGATTAAATCCACTATTTGTGAAATAGTAGTTTACAACCCGTGCCTTTACTTCAGAAGAGCACGTCAACTTCTTACAGAGGATCGCAGTGGTGATTTGCTTGGAATTGTCCAAGCGACTTCTTCAACTCTTGCACAAGAATCCTAACCGAGAGATGCTGAGCACTCGAGACTTAGGAGGCTTGTGGCCAGTAGATGGGAAGGGTATAGCTTATTTGAGCTATAAGAGAGAAGAGAAGAGAAGATTGGATGATTTGAAATGAGAGAATTCATGCCCTATTTATAGTGTTTTTATAGGCAGAATTCGGCCAGAATTCGGGTAGGAAAATTCAAATATTTGGCCGTTGGACAACTAGCAACCAGCTAACCCTAAAATTAGGGTTCCTGATTTCTAGGGGACAGAGTTCGGCCCGAACTCTGTGTGGAGGCAGAGTTCGGCCCGAACTCTGTCTCCAGAGCACAGAGTGGTTCTAAGGGGACCATTGGGCAATATCTGGTTTGGTGGAGCTTGGGATTATTAGGTAGGCTATAGTCTAAGTTTCAAGAGCTCAGCATGACTCAGATTACATTAGTCTAGACTCAAAGAAAGTGTAAAATACAGACTCGAATAACTGAAGAGCGGAGGCTGAGCTGTTGTCTGTCTTGAGCTTAATGCAGACGCCGTGTGTCGTATTGAATTATTACAGATATTATTTAGTCAATGTTGTCAATATTTGGTTGACTGTGACTTTGTGTCAACACTTAGCCACTCATCACGACCTAAAACCTAGCCCTAATAAATCTATGGCAGCCATTAAATACCCCCTCCCCCTTTCTATAAAGTCCCATTAACAAAAGCCTTGCCTCTTTTTACTTCTTGCTAAGAACCCTAGAAATTCTCCTCAAATTTCCTTCCCCTAATATCCAAATCAAGCCCAAATTGGTCCTAGTCAATTGCATCATAATCCTCTACCACAGTGGAAGCTAGTAGGGACTTGCTAGCTAGGATTTGGGATCGTTTTGATCAATTTAGAATTCAAAGAAGAACCCTCAACCTCACAATTTTCATTGAGAATCATTCTCAATAGGTAAACATATGTAAACCTTGTAAAATTGTGTTTTATTTTCATAGATGCATGAATATAGGTATACCCTAGCTGTAGGAATAATTTGGTGCTAGGTAGTGTCAATTTCATGTCCGTATCGGACACGTATCAGTAAATTTAAGAATGTGTTCGACGAAATGCCTGTGAGAATAAAATGTTATTAATTTCAAAACTAATTAAAAGAAAAATTAGATCTTGAATTGTATATCCTGAATCCATTTGACTGAGTCGAGATCCCTACATTTTTCGTTTCTAAATTAGACACGCACCGCGTGCGCGCTGACCCGTTCAGTATCCTGCTACTCGATATCTCGTGTGGACACGACACGCCACGTGGCGGCCTGCCACTTGGCACAAACCAAGGGGCAGTGACTGACATCACACCCATTAAGTTTCGTGTCGTCTTTGTCGTGTCGGAAGAGAAATCCCATGTGCACGGGTTATGTACACTGTCAGTGCGCACGATTTTTACTCACTGATACGGGCTTCCTGTTTGGCCACAGTGACACGTGGGCTCGTATCAGGGTCCTAGGAAGAAAGCCCTATAGGTGTCAAACCTAGGTGCACGATTTCGTGTCCTGGTTTGACTCATGTCGTGTACACGAGGACATGGCACGCGTGCACGAGCCAGTCCTCACTGTATAAATTTTGATACAATGTTTAGTTCGTTTGGACACTTCGTGTCCACTCTAGTAGACACGAATCATACCCCCTAGACCCATGACACTTGGTACACACAATGGTACACCTATTTGTTAATTTAAATGGTTAATTTAAGTTTCGAATGGATGGGATTCATGTATTAGTGTTCTTAAATTAGTTAGTTTACTTTATGAAACTGTCAAGGGATTTAAGAACCCATTTCCCTGATGATTCGATGTTAAACTAGTTCAGAAGTTATATTGTATATGTATGTATGCCTGTTGTTAAATTCTGTGGTTTGATTTTGGTTTTGAAATGGGAAACAGTTCATGTATCAGTCGAAATTCAGTTTGGATACATGTTAGTTCAGTTGGGTTTTAAAACTGAAATAAGATTCAATGATTTAAATGTTAAATGAGATGCACATGTGAATGTTTGGATTTGATTACTGTTAATCAATAAACTGAGAGTTCATATGAAGGTGGGGTTTTGAGTTCTGTAATCAGATGTTTAACTGAGATTTAAACTGAGATTTGAATCGAGCCTATACCTGAGAATTCCTGAGAATTTCAGGGAATATGAGATTAAGGTTAGTTTAGAATTAACTTGAATTATTAAACTGAGATTTAAGATTAAGTATGAGTTAACTGTTTTAATGCAGTAAACTGAAATGAGACTGGGAATGGGTCTTTGGATTCTGAATGTTTTCTGATTTAAATTCCTATTTTTTACTATTTATCTTATGGTTTGAATTGCCTATTGAATGTTCCTATGAACTGATTGTTTGCATTTGATTCACTGTTAAATAAACTGAGATTCACTGAATGTAATAATCTGGGATTGTGTTAAACTGAATTTCAATGAAATGGAAAACCTGAGACTGAATTGTGTGAACTGAAATGTCAAACTGAAATGAGATTCATTGTTAAGTTCCTAAGAGTTAATATTGGTTATTGTTGAATTGTATTAAACCTGAAAAAGAGCTATAATTAACTGAAATTTCACATGTTCCTAAATGACTAAAACCTGGGTTTTTGTATACTGTTTCCAGATTCCACACATTGCCACCCTTGTATCACCCACACATATGACACAACATACACATACACATTCACTTCTCAATTTCTTTTTCCTTTTTCAATATACATGTACGTATATGTATGTTGATTTACATATATCTAGTTTTCCTACATAGTTATATTTATATTGAATGTGTATGATGCCTATATGTGAAATAATAGTGTATAGATATTACATTGGGTATTGTACTAGTAAGTTGTATTGGTATGGTAATAGGCTTCACTACAAGAAAAATGATCATTTACGGCACGCGAAACGCGCCGTAAATGATCTTTTACGACGTACATCTTTGTGCCGTAAAAGACCATGCCGTAAATGACCATATTATTTATGGCGCGTTGGAGAGCGCCGTAAATGTTAATATACACGTGGTAAATGATCACAAATGAACGCCGTAATTGATTTTCTCACAAAATTTTGACAACCATTTACAGCATATTTAGTGTGCCGTAATTGCTCTTTCACGGTATACCTTTGGACGCCGTAATAGATATTCGCACAGGGTCAAATACGGCGTTCAGTTTGATGTCGTAAAAGATTTTTCCGACAAATTATGTTTACCATTTTGTGACATTTTTGGCGTGCCGTAAATAAATTTTGATGAATTATTATTATTATTATTATTATTATTATTATTATTATTATATATTTAAACAAGGACATCACTGGTAAACAAAGTATATAACATAGCAAAATAAGTTAAAGAAATAGTTGACTGACATATAATCTCAATCAAATTACAAAAGTGAAAAGTAATTCAAATAAACTCAGGTAAATAAACTCAGGTACGTGAGATCATAAAAATAATCGAATTCAACAGCCAAAATACATTAATAGCAAATAAAAGGTCATGCCAAAGTATATCATGCCATATTGTTGCATGAACTACAAAACTATTGTAGTACTGAATTAAGAACAATACAATATTTCAATACAAATTGATCTTGTTTTATACTTTGCCCTACTTTGGGGAAAAATATAATATTAATTGTCTTCTATGACAAATTTCAGCTCAAATGGTTGCAAAAGAGAAGCTTCAAACACAATACCCAGATTTTTTTATTGATTGATAACCTGCACAAACATAAAATGTGTTTTAGTTCATTATATCCAATTTGATGTATATATAAACACAGTAATGAAAAAATATACAATGTAATCGAATTGATAACTACTCATCTACACACAGTAGTGTGAGGACCTATAATTCGAAGACATTAGATATTGACGATGTAATCCAATTGATAACTAACTTCAAGCCACTATTAGGGTCCCAATCATTAGATTGTGAAAAAAGACATCCCTGATAGATGAAGTAGAGAATCAGAAATTGGATGTGCCTTGTCTACGATGTATTAAGTGGTAGCCAATTAAATTAGGAATTAGATACTTCGAAAAGGAAGTTAGACCCCTCTAAAAATTTGGATTTGTTGTTGAATGGATGAGCATCAAAGTAACGTGTCAGAGTGTTTTTCATGACTTCAATCAGCATACCAAGATGCGAGCGATTAGTAAGGACAGTCTCTCATATTGGTAGTTGGCCTGTGTAGAGGGTTTGGCATGGGAGTTGGTATGTGTTAACATGGCAGGAGTTTGGGATGGGGATTAGGGTGGTGTCGAATTAGCTGGGGACCTAAACATTCATGTGGCATGGGAATTGGCATGCAAAGGGGACTAACGCAATGGGAAAGGATGTCTACTTGCAAAGGGCCTAACAGAATGTGGGAATCTGTGATCTGTTGGATCATCAAGGGGCCTAAAAATGAAAGTGGTGATGTTTCGGACAACAAGCGGCTCTAAATTTTTTTGCCTTGCATGACTGACTCATAAAGCATAGCGGCCTAAGATTTGGTAGCATAGTGGTAGTGTGGATATCCAGTATCAGATCAGTTGACTGAACTATATTTTCAATATAATTGGTATCTTCTTAAGAATACTTTAGATTGATTAAACCACTTCCAAATTATGTTTCTAGAGCAAAAGAGTCGAAACAGCAATCAACCAGTATCACTAAAGGCCAAAAGAAGTATAGGCCAAATTAATTGAGATAATGCAGAATATGGCCAGTTGATGATCACATTGATTATTACACTTACGGAATTCCATGTCACTAAGCCATCTCCTACAAATAATCAAATATATAGTATTCACAAGTTATCTACTACCTACTCAATTTGAGTCTCAGAACATATTGACCTAAAGATGGGTGTCAACTATCAAGGTTGACCATTTTTCCTTGTGTCTTCATGTACCGGAGAATCAGTTAACAACTTTTTGTTGATGAGGAACATCACGATGCATAAAATGGCTTATACTACAAGAAAAATGATCATTTACGGCGCGCAAAATGCGCCGTAAATGATCTTTTACGGCGTACATTTTGGTGCCGTAAAAGACCATGCCGTAAATGATCCTATTATTTACGGCGCGTTGAAACACGCCGTAAATGTAAACAAATTAACGCCGTAATTGTTTTTTCCACAGAATTTCGACAACCATTTACGGTATATTTAGTGTGCCGTATTTTCTCTTTCACGGCATACATTTGTGCGCCGTAATAGATATTCGCACATGGTCAAATACGGCGTATATATGCATGCCGTAATAGCTATTCCAGCGGGATCAAATACGACGTACATTTTGATGCCGTAAAATATATTTTTGACAAATTATGTTTGCCATTTATGACATATGTAGCGTGCCGTAAATAATTTTTGATAAAAAATTTCATATTATTATTATTATTATTATTATTATTATTATTATTATTATTATTATTTCCATACCAATCCCTATTTATTTAAACAAGGATATCAATGGTAAACAAAGAATATAACATAACAAAATAAGTTAAAGAGATAGTTGACTTATATATAATCCCAATCAAACTACAAAAGTGAAAAGTAATTCAAATAAACCCAGGCACGTGAGATCATAAAAAATAATCGGATTCAGTAAACAAAATACATTAATAGCAACAAAAGACCATGCCAAAGTATATCATGTCTTGCATGAACTAGAAAAACTATTGTAGTACTGAATTAAGAACAGTACAATATTTCAATACAAATTGAGCTTGTTTCATACTTTGCCCTACTTTGGAAAAAAAATGTAAATTGTCTTCTATGACAAATTTTAACTCAATTGGTTGCAGATCTGAAATAAGAACAGTACAATATTTCAATACAAATTGAGCTTGTTTCATACTTTGCCCTACTTTAAAAAAAATTTAGAAGAATCACCAATACGATGTTCACTACATCAAACTATAAAAGACATAATTTACAATGGAGCCAGACAGACGAGCAGTAGAAAGACTCTCTTCGGCATAAGACTGACCAAAATTAGCTATTGCATAAATATGGGCCTTTCATCATTTTTCTCTCTGTAAGCTGCAGCAAGGTCACTACCATAAAGATTGACCTCTTTAGAGGGATTTACTGCAACAAAAACATTTTCAGCTTTTGTCTACATAAGAAGGCACGAAAAAATAATTATAGGTAACGAAAAAAAAGAGCATTAATAACACTTACATGAACCATATGTCACGAGAGTCTGCAATTTAGAGTACGAAGAATAGAAGGTTCATTTAGGTAACTGAGCTTTATTAGATCATCAATGTCATCAAGGATATCTAGATTAGCTGGTAAAGAAACTAGTATGAACATACATTACCATACACTGGATAACATTTTTGAGAGTGAAGTTATATATGTAGCAATTATGAGAGCATGTGTATCTAGCATTTAAGACATAATATAACATATTAAAAAACTTAGTTAATGAGTATAAGCCTTGAAATATTAGGGAAATAGGATATTTGAATGTCATAAGAAGATCCATTTTCTTGCTCTCAGATTAGTTATCACCAGAAATAGAAGATAGGAAGCACAAAAGATTCAGAATCTGAATCACAACTATCAACCTCTATTATTTTCATTTATAATCCCTTTCCCAACTGTGTTGCTTGTCTGCCAAATGAAGTCTCCTCCAGTCAATCGTGGCAACGGCAATATTGCGATCGAGCGAGCTAAATAGCTATAGTTGTGGTCTTGAATAAAATAGTGATGGTCTCTTTGTTTCATCATAAAACCCATCTCTCCCACATCCTAAGAGGAAAAGGGAGAAGGGGAACAAAGGGAGGTACATTTTCTAAAGTAGAGTTGATATATAGGCAATATCATGTGACTTTTGTACAAATCAAATTTTAGTAACAGAGGTTGGTACGAAATATCTTAGTCTAACCTGTAAAGGCTCCTAGGTTACGTAGAAATTTCCACCCCTAGAGACAACCATATATCTGCCATCTGTAGAGCGGTTTACTGCATTGAATGTTCCAGTATTAGACAACTAAACAATTGAGATGTTAGCAAAGAATCAAAAAAAAGATACAGAATACCTACAAACTGGATCTTGTAATAGTCAGAGTTATTAGTTACATAAGAAAGTTGAATGATAACGGGAAGGTTTGGTAACTTCAGTTAAAGTAAGAACATTAGGAATCTGAATTTAGAAATTGGTAGTACGTAACACAATATTTACCAAGCATTTTAATTTAATAAGACTATGGATCTGATAATAACGAGAACATACTTCACCAACGTGGAAAGTTAAAACAAAGAAAATGTCAAAAACAAATGCATACCGGTTAAAAGTAGCTGATACAGTTTCTTGAATAGCAGCCTTCCAGTTATACCCTATGTTTGATGTCACGTAAATTGCTCCTTCATCAGTAACCATCTCTGCACTCTTATCTGAGGAAGGTTTTATGTATACCTATAGAAGCAGTAATAGTATAATAATTTATCAGAAGTAGTTCTCTCATTCCAATAATGAAATCAGAAGTTCTCTCATTCCAATAATGAAATTCGATGAAGATAAACATATTTTTTGCCTGGTTAGGCAACCATAGAGTTCCCAAACAAGTATTGAGGTTCAAGATTCTATCAAGTTATCAGACATTTTATGAGATTATTGCTTGGTGAATAAGGGGCGACAAAATCCTACAGGGTTTGAGTAAAAAACAATTTTCCCATAAAAAAGTGAATCGGGAGTCTAATCAATCTACACAAACACTAATATTTATGCAAATTGCTTCTATAGTGTAGACTTGACAAACACAATTTACAGAGAAAACTTCAAAGTCCCAACAAGGTGCACATACCGTATCTCCAGGAAGCTGTGCGCTTATAGGCATTCTTTCCCAGCAAGGTGCACTTACCATATTTATGCTTATGCTACTTTTCTTGTCTAAACTGAGGCATTCATAAGATGGCATGCTAACTATCTCAACTGACACCGGTATAGGAAAACAAGATGATTTATTATGTAAATATACTAGAAGATTTCAGATGACAGAAAATACCATCCCATCAAAGGTTTTAACTCCTTGGTTCTTCTGACAAGCAAGGAAACTTGGCTGATCTGAATATAACTAATTGAAGGTGTTGTTGTCTTAGTTGATATCTCAGATGATTCAAAAGGTATCTCAAGCATTCAATTAATATACACCTTGAATACACTAAAGATCAAGAATGTTGTGTTAAATAAATAAAAGAACCAAAACTTTGCAATATATATAATATATTTTATAGAAATGTCCCCTCTCACCTTGGCTACAGAATGGTGGCTCTAGGAGCCCCTTCTCAAACAAAAGCAGGTGAACACAGAAGTAAAACTACTAATAACAAGTTAAAAGAGTCATCACTTCAGTATGTGTCTCTGCAACCATAATCTTGCTTCAATGTATCATTGTACCGAGGAAGCCAAAAAGAACCGTTGAACTGAACTGTCTTCGATGGTTGAATGTTAACTGAGTATTAAACTGCATCGCTCCTATACTTTATTTAATTGTTGTCATCCTCATCTTCATCTGTGCCCTTCTGAAAATAGGTGTGGGTAAATACAGTTAGAAAATAGTCTTCAGATATAGCAGAGAAATGTGGCTCCGCAATTTGGTTTTAGTTTTGGCCAAATTATAAGCTAGGGCTACATAGAATTACTCCCTACACAGATATTATACTTCCAAAATATATTGCACAATTTATATGCACCAGAGCATGACATGCAATAGGTCATAATTTTATAATGGCTATGACAAATGAATTTAAAGCTCCATCTGTATTACTTGTTATATAGAATAGTATAAAAGGTTCCCAACCTGAAAAAGCTTTCGAAGAGAAAAGGGTAGGAAGGATTTTTATTTGTGCATCATCTACATATAGAGCTCTATGGTGTAATATTGGCTAGTACTTTTAGTGCTGCTGGTAACCAACAAAAATGACATACAATAGTGAAGTTGGGGTCCATAGCTTAAATATGCACCTGCTGGGAGATGCAAGAAAATTAGCTAATAAGTACAGTCAGATGTTCAAGAAAATGAGCTAATAAGTAGTCTACGGACCATAGGTACAGGACCTTAATAAAATTTGTTTGTCATTATAATAAACTGTAAATTAATTAATATAGCAAATATACCAAAGTTAGCTATGCAAACAGTTCCATTAAGCTTCAGAGTTCTAATAGAAATTATAAACAGGGGAGACGTTTACCTCATCATCATTATCATCTTCATCAAAATCCTCCTCATCAGCCTCCTACACAGAGAAAATCAGAAGTACTATGAGTAAATGATGATATCCATAAGCAATAAATCTTCTAAAGCAGAAAGTGGTAAGAGCAGGGAGCCTGACACTCACGTTGTTGAAGTACTTTAAAGGATTTGGCCACAGATCTTCCTTGATTAAATCAGCCACCTGAAACATTGCATGTCAGAAGTTTCAAGATGAGCAACCGATAGTCAAAGATGCCCAAATTTAATTTCAGTTTACTGATCGCCAACAGGATTTGACATAAATTGGTTATGAATTTTGAACACACACACACAGTAATATAAAAGAAAATCCAATGTCAACAAAATCAATAAATGGGAATTTCTTAATAAGACCAAATTGATCAGTTTACGTATTCCTTCAGCACAAACATTACCTCGTCACTTAGTACTTCGGACATATTATCTTGTTGAGTTTCAGTGAACCAGCTAAAGAAACTGCAATGACACACAAGGAAAAGGAAAGAGGTACAGAGTTACATAACTAAGTAAAAAACAAAATAAAATAGTAAACTTAAAGAATCATACAATGGAGAACCCAATATGTATTTATGGTGGTCAAGTGAAAGGGTGACCAGATAAGGAACATAACTTTCAATTCTTAATACTATTATACTGAGGTTGTCAATCACTTCTCTAGCATACTTCTTAACTAGCTACATTAAACCACAATAATTTCATGGGTTAGGCAAAGTATACAAGAATCTTAGATAATTATTATCATAACAATTAAGTTAAAAATTGGTAGCTTGATGAGGCATTTATCTAATCTACCTAGACTAAAATGTGCATAACACCAACATAAAAGTTTTGTTATGGGCAGAGGCATGGACTGAAACAGCATTCACCTGTGATGAATACATATCTGCAAAGATAATGAGGGGTTCCTAGGTTAAACTCCAATGTGAGTGGGGGTAATTTCAACCCGTGTATTTTGTCAAAGTAATGAATATCTTAATCAAACGTTCCGGTTGGCAGATAGGTTACTTATTTGCAAGATAATAACATAATATTCAACTTCATAGACATTGTCTGCTTGCTGCAGAAAACAGTGTTACATGTAAATTCTATGTTTCTTGGCAAATAATCAAAGGTAGCAAGTATCATTAACTTGCATTAAAAAAAAATCAAAACCGTTAAAATGTTTTACCAAAATGCTTGGGGTTGACAGTCTTGAGACTTGAATAAAAAGCAAGTCAGTTCTTGCCCAAATTTCTCACATGCTGTTCTCCCTACAACATCTTTTTACGTAGCAATTTAAGCTCTATTTAGCATATATAGTTAATTGTCGACTTTTGCTATACATTAACCATAGCTTACATTTAAGCATCAACATAATAATTTAGGTCCCAGCCATTTTTTAATGCATCTTATCAAACCAAAAACTATTGACTTGGTTTAAAATAGAACAAGTGTGTGAAGAAGCAAATAAAGACATTGAAAGGTGAAATAATTTCAAAGTAATATAGCATGATAGGATCTTATTAAATATGGGACTACTCGAGCTTTAAGAAATTTAAGCATCAATATGTAAATAGAAACTATAATGGACAATCAATTTGTTTTTGGATTGAGTTGATTTCCTCTCTGGAAGCCGGATCCAGATTCAGTCAACAAAGAGAGAGAGAGGAGAGAGAGAGGAGAAAGAGAGAGAGAGAGGAGAGTCACTGATTTCTATATTTGCTAGAAGCATATATTGGTTAGTGTTTTCTTTATAATGAAGTTACCACGTGGATGCATTGGTGGACTCCCTAGTTTTCATAGCATTGTTCTGTTCAATCAGTAAAAAACAACAAATGGCAGTTAGTTTAGAATATCTGATATGTCTTTGCATGTTTAGAGTACATACTATTAAGCCTTCCAAAATGACAGGAGCCAATGAGCGAGAACCTAAAAATTTCAAGAACAAAGCCTTTACCCAAAATTTTGGGGTCGACTATTTGAATCTTTTTCCTCCATTCATCTCTGTCAAGGGTCATGTCCACAGTAACATTAACTAACAAGTAAATGTATCCATTGTTACATAATCAAAGTTTATTAGGCCTAACATAAACAAAAACGATATCCTTTAAGATACAATGCGTATTGTATGATACGATATACTACCAGGAGAGGTACGAAACGTATCTCCGGATACATACAAGTTAAATGGATAGTTATTGGCAAAGAAAAAAGGGTTTAAACCCTTAGATCCGACCAATCTTATTTGAGTAAGGAAGTTCCTCCTTTTTCCCGAATCCTCCAAATCTCAGCCGCTAGTCGGACCTCCTCCCACGTGGCTTTCCTTCCAGACGTCCTCTCACCAAACCTCCAAAGTCCAAACCATAGGGTCTCAAGATCTCCAAACCTCCTTTAAACCTCTAATGAGTAATGACCCTCCAAAATAGTCTCCGACCAAAAGCAAGGAGGTATTTTTTATTGTTTGTGATTCTTTTCGGTTTTTATACAACAAATAGGATTCGCTGATGTTACTATGATTGTTGTTTGGGTAAGGATTCAGGAACAAATAGAACTTTATAGTGTTATGTTTGGGTCAGCAGGTGCAACAAATATAAATATTTCTTTACTATGTTTCGGCTAGCAGCTAATTTTTGGCAACGTTGCTATTAATATTCAATATTTGTATGACAGTGTTACTTTGTTGCACCTGCAAAAAATGAAAGATAAAAGAAATTTGTAAGGAAATTATATTCAATCATATTTTTATATGGATTTATAAAGTATAGACCAAGAGTTATTATATATATGATAGACGTTACACAAGTTATTCAACACACAATATGTATCGCAAGTTGACAACCTCGCCTATCACAATCAAGAACCATTATTTAACTACATAATTAATTCTTGACTACATACCAGTTAAATAAGTAAATGAAACTATTATTAAAAAAATTAAACTGTTAGCTAGAAAAGACTTGGCTGTCAAAAATCTAACCGTCATAAATAATTGTTGAGACCGAGGAGATACTAAGGACAAAGATTAATCGAGAAGGTAACTTTAAGGGACAATTAACGATGGCAGCTAAAAACAAAGCTTTGAAACTCTTGACAAGAATAAACCAAGGGAAATTTATGGATGGATAAGACATAGTGGCCTGGAGAGAGGATATAGTTGGTCCAGAAAGTCTTCGACCAAACAAATTTCCCACTTCAAGTGGATCATCCAGTTTTTTACTGTATACACTCAAACTGATCCTCATATATTGAGACAAGTGACTTAAATTCTGCAGAAGCCACTGATTCAGAGCTACCTATAAGCCAAGGTATCAGATCAGAGAACAAAGAAGATCTCTCTAAAAAAGAAAAGAACGTAATTATGCTACATCAATAAGGCTTCAACATGTGACAGAAAAATGTTTCGACATCTAAGACACTATGTACAACTTTGTATACAAACGTTGTACCATAGAATATTACAAGAATTTTTTTACTACAAATCGTAAATCTAGATTCCAATTGAACCGTAATATCAATTGGAAAGGAGCATAAGTGGTCAATTCTTACAACCACAACTCCTAATCAAGAATGTAAAAAATGTTACAACATACACTTTTGCTAACAGTCAGATAAGAGCCCAACTATATTGTGATGAAGATATAAAAAGGATGTAAACTTTTTCCATTAAATGTGACCACCACTTATCAAGATTCTCAAGAATATCAGCTACTTTTGTACTAATCGGATAACCCCTTAATCATATGAATCTGATTAGTAGTCAACCAAATAGCATTATTAAGTAAAATACCAAGTTCTTACTATCACAGTATTGGTTGTATCGTCTGTCTCGGTTTTGGCACGTCTCAAAACGATAACGAATGCTATTTATAGCAGAAGTTATTGGCCAATATCAATTTTGGGGGTATCTTTCCTAATCAATTTGAGCATAGAGAAATTGAACAGAAAGCAAAGTATGAAAAAATAGTATTTAACTCAATGACATGTGTGCCGAAGATCAAAATTTTTACAGTGCATCGAGGAATTTGTCGACACACTATAACCATTTTCATTTCTCGATGTTGTATATCTATAATCTCAAAACATTCAATCAATATTGAATATGGATGCCTGGTCTAGATATACATGGCCAACACCAACCTCGATGATTGCCTATTATGTTTTTGGGGTCATCCCCTGGCAGCATCAGTTCCACATTGTTGTCGAAATAGCTATCGACCTCATATTTCTCCACCAGGCTAAACCTGCAGACCGTAGTACGAGCAGACCAGCATGCTCAACATCTACTCTCTCAGAGTCTTGCTTCTCCAAAATCATCACCATGTCAGGATCTGCTATTAAGAAAAAGGCATTTGAAGAAAGGCGAGCTAAGAGAAGGACCGAACAGATTTGGGGACTAATATACTTCCAGAGTGCAAAGCACATAGCTTGGAGAGGAATGCAGTATTATGTGCTACAAAGCACACAGCTTCCCCAAGAACAACCAAGCAACCCGAGTCTCGGTGTAGGTGAGTAGAACATAAAAACACTTATTAATTTCTAATAAGACGTCATGGCCGCGACCCTCTGTTGCAGTGCTCTAGGTACGATATTTCGAAAACCTCGAGCATATCAAATGAAAAAACAAATTCACCTAAAATGCGAAGATTTAGGAGAAACCACTTGAGAATTTCTGGATGCATAATGTCATGACAAAGAAACATATAAGAAGTTGGAAGAAAATCTTACAAAAAAATCTTGTATAAATAGTAATTTGTATAAGTTGTATTTCTATAAACTCATAACACATACATCAAAACCCTAACCTATTTTTGAAATGGAAGAGGAGAAGTGAAACGCTAGCTTAGCTTACCCATGGTAGATCTCTCGAGTTTTCCTCCTCTAGCTAGAATTTGTGCAGCAGAGAGTCGGCTTGATGAAGGAGGAGGCGTCTTATAGAGTAAGAGTAAGAGACAGTTTGAAAGAGGAGGAGATAGCTTGATGGTACTGGTGTGTAGTAGTGATTGTGTCGTTGAGTGTGGTAGTGGCGGAGGCCTGGCTTTGGATGGCCGCTACGAGGTGAGGGTGGTGGTGGTAGCGAGAAGAAACTACCCATGGCTCGGGATGGCTTCGGGATTATTTCACTTTGGTAATATTTATTTTTAAGAGGTGGGGGAAGTAGAGGAGGGAAAATGAAATCAGAGGAGGGAAAGTGAAATTTATTAACTTTTTTTTGCATGTCACGATTATTATCGTTACAAAAAATAAAATAAATATAAAATACAAAAAATATCGTGCCAAAATAAGTTATTCTTAATTTTAATCTTAGTATCGTGCTAAAATGGATGCCGTAAATAAGTTATCAATTACGGCGCACACAACGTATGCCGTAAATAAAACAGCATTCACGGCGTACGAAAGAACGCCGTAATTCAGTTCTCATTCACGGCGCAAGAGAACGCATGTCGTAAATAAGTTAACATTCATGACATGCAAAAATGAATGCCGTAATTAAGTTATCATTCACGGCGCAGGAAAATACGTGCCGTAAATGCATTTGCAATGACGACGTGCGGGTAAAACACGCCGTAAAAAACACAAAAATTAACTCTTTTATGGCACGCAAAATTGCACGCTGTAAAAGAGTGTCATTTACGGCGTACAGGCAATGCGTGCCGTAAATTGTGCGCTGTAAATGATCACTTTTCTTGTAGTGAGACACAAAACCTTATCTACAAGTCATCGATGAATTACATTCTACAGAGGTTCATGTTTTTTTTATCACTCAAATGTTGATTTAGATCAAACTGGAAATGCTCTAAAACCCTAACCAATATATACGTAGTCATACGATAAAACCCTAACCATTATATACGTAGTCATCCTAATCAAATCAGTACGATAGAAGATGGCGGCGGGGCGGAGGGGCGGAGGGAGGGGGAAGAAAGAGAGGGATGGAGGGCGGGGGCGGGGGGCGGAGGTAGGGGAACGAAGGAAGGGGAAAGAGAGATAGAAAGAGTCACTAACAAAGGGCTGGGAGACCGTCGGCACGGTGGAGAGATCAGATCGGGTGCTTCGCAGGAAATCATGAGCGAGAGAAGGAGAGAGAGAGAGAGAGAATTAGTTTAGTATAGTTGAGGCTTGGAACACTTCTCTTAAGTATCACCTGAGGAGGAGGTGGGGTGTTTGAACACAATAAAACCCTTCCAGAGTGTTCCATAAATTTTAATATAATATTTATCTTTTTAAAAAAATTAGGAACATTTAATAATTTTGGAATTGATAGAAATTGTTCCAAAACCTTGGAACACATATATACTGTTCCAAAACCAAAATTGCATAATGTTTCAAATTATCTATTTTGGTGTAGTGGGGTGGAGTCGGGGCCAGGAGAGAGGATGAGGGGAAGGGTTGTTGAGGAGATTAGAAATTAGGGCTAACTTATGGTGAAGTGAAGTAATTGAGGGTTAGGGTTTTGTGGAGGAGGATGAAGTAGATGGTGATGGAGGCTTCTTCTCAGAATCTGGAAAAAAAGGAGGCATAATCGAAAGATTATTAGAATTGCGATTTTGAGGTGGGTATTTGGAACGTATTTGGTATATATAAAAGTGTATCTAAATAATAATAAATAAATAAAAATGTATTAGGAACATTTTTTTTGACCTAGAACGCTTTTTTTCCGTTCCATAAGCTAGGTACGACAAATAAGTGCACCAGATTGGAAAATGTCTACTGTTCCTAATTTGTCATTTGGTGTAGTGGTTATTATTTACGGCCCACAAAAATGCATGTCGTAACTAAGCTATCATTTACGGCATGCACTGCTGCATACCGTAAATAACTTCCATACATGTTCTTGTAGTACTGTTCTTCTGATCCTACCTAGGACCGATCCAGGATCTTGTATTGTCTTAGCCGGAGCGAATTTTGGTTGCTCTTTACCCCTATTGAAAACATTCAGGTTTCATTTGGGTCTGGTCAACATTAATATTATTATTAAAATTTCTATTTGAAATTAAATTTAAATTAAAGTTATATGGACAATTCTATTTTTTGTTTCGCTTAATTACCATTTTATTTTTGTTTCAAAATTTAAATATCACATTAATTTTAAAAAAATAAACTTATCGCTATATTAAAAATAATACATATCTAATCATTTTTTTATTTTTAAAATATGGATTGATAAATTTTAATTTAGTTTTAATTTTAATTTTAATCTTGACATTAATATTAAAAATTAACATAAATATATAGATTAAATAAGTTATTCTTAATCTTAACATCATGCCAAAATGGAAAAAAAGATGTCGTAAATAAGTTATTCTTAATCTTAACATCGTGCCAAAATAAGTTATGATCTTAATTTTAATCTTAACATCGTGCTGGATAAAAAATCAGTCAATTACGGCACATACAACGCATGCCGTAAATAAAACAACATTCACGGCGTGCTGAGGAACGCCGTAATTGAGATCTCATTTACGGCGCACAAGAACGCATGCCGTAAATAAGTTAACATTTAAGGCATGCAAAAACGAATGCCGTAATTAAATTATCATTCACGGCGTAGGAAAATACGTGCCATAAATGCGTTTTCAATTACGGCGTGTGGGTAAAACACGCCGTAAAAAACACAAAAATTGACTCTTTTATGGCACACAGAATTGCACGCTGTAAAAGAGTGTCATTTACGGCGCACAGGCAATACGTGCCGTAAATTGTGCGCCGTAAATGATCATTTTTCTTATAGTTATAGTGTTGACTTACAGTTGACCAAACCCTAGAGTTAACTTATTTTGACCAGATGTTGACTTTGGTTGACCTAGAGTTGACCAAGTTTGACTTTGACCTAGAATGACCTAAAAATCATGTAGATCACATTACAAACTTCTTTTACCTTATGTTAAACACATTGTGACATGTGTTTCTCTAAAATAGGACTCATCTACTCTGCCTGGACATCTACACTTACCAGATACTCAGGATATCAGGCGAGTACATTCTCTGACCGTTTCATACTTGTTATAACTTATATTCCTGCTCTAGATTTACTTTACTTGTATGCTGACACGTTGGTGACACGGATTGGTACTATATGGATCCCTTTATGAGATGTTACCCCCCTCAGGAGCATCAGGTACTTCATGTCTGTGCGTTTCACTTACATCATGTATCATCATGCTTCACTATTCATGCTCGCTCTATATTCATGTACTCTCATATTCACAGAGTCCCCCATGAATCAATTTCACGTGTGCTCTCATCACGGAGGCAATGAAATCTTGAACCTTAACGTAATATGTCTAGATCCTTATGTATTGGTTGGGGCTGGGGAGTAGAAATAGCATGTGAATAATTCTAAATAAATATAATCTTGAACCACCTCTCTTGAATCACCTCTACCTGTTCACATGTCAAGCTTGTACTCTGATTCACTAGTCACTGATAGTTCTCTACTTATAGCAGATATTTCTATTACAGTTATCTCTTTTACTTCATGTACTTTCCTTCAGTTATTCACATATCATACTCTATTGCATGTTTATTATCTTCTGACATGATATGAACTGTGTGAGATGTATTGTGCTCGCTCCGGTCCTGACTGGACCTGTTGATATGTTATAGAGGACGAGGATGAGGCTTACTGCACTACCTATTATGGAGCAGCCCTAGACGACACTTGCGATTTGGACTCTCAGGAGGACCCAGCTCTAGCTGATGTTATCACCCCTACTGCCTAGACTAGTTTAGTTAGGCTTTATCTTACTTATGTTGTCATTTGGGATTGAGTTGTATTATGTCTGTTATTGTGTCGTTTAGACACTTAGGCTTATTTCCATTTCTGTTTGTACTTCCTTTGAGATTTTCATATTTATGATATCGTTCTATCTTCTGCCTTAGATGTGATTGAGACTGTATTCTGTATTGTCACCTCCACTCGGAGTGTATATACTGTACAGGTACCTTATTGTCATGACCCGCACCCACTGTTAGGATACGAAAACGTAACAACGCCCAGCCTATGCCGTAGTGTCGGCGGTAGAACGCTATCCTAGGTCACATCATCTAACAATATAATGCTAAGCAGATACAGTCTCAATCACATTTAAGGTAGAGCATGATAAGGTTAGATAAAACATAAAATCCAAAGAGATACGGAAGATAGAAGTCTAAGTGTCTAAGATACAAAAACCCAGAAATACATCTCAAAACTCAAATACAAATAACTATCTAAACAACCTCTAAGGTGTCTCCTCTAGGCTAGCAGGCAACCTCCAAGCTATCTATAAAATTTATCAACAGGTCCAGTCAGGACAGGAACGAGCACATCTCATCTAGAAAACCCAAGTAAATGACAGAGAACTATAAAGCAGTTATAGGCAGTTGTATTGATGAAAATGGCAGTTTGTATTCAGGTGATGGTAAGAAAGACAGATAAGGTGCAAGGAAAGTAAATAACTAAACAAGAGAAGAATCATAGCAATGAAGTCTATAAAAATAGAACTAGCTGAACCAGGGTAATATGATATGAAGTCAGACAATAATGTAGACCAGTGTAACTCTAATGTAAGTCCAGTACAAGATTAATCTAATACAAGATGAATCCAGTAAGGGACGATTCCAGTTATAGTGATCAATGATTCCAGGGTGAGTCCAGCCTATACTCTAACAGTATATTTTAAAATACCGAGATCGACATGTAAATGGCTGTGGATAATCCGGCACACCTCTCACTGATCAGGCGAGAGATGGCTATCATTCCATTAGATTCCAGTAGGGGTGATTCCAGTAATGGGGTATGTCTACATGTCTTACTCTAGTATTTTCCCTCCCAGCAAGTGAATCCAGAATTCCGACACAATAATTCAAGATGAGTCCAGCCAAAATATAATGATACCAGTAAATGATTCCAGTAAATGATTCCAGCAGGTGATTCCAGTAATAGAAGCCAGAATAATGATACCAGTAATAGAGGCCAGAAAATAAATATGTGTCGTATACATGAATCCAGAATATTCATACGTGTTGTAACAGAGAATCACATACAACTAACTAGAACTGAAGTACAGTAATTGACAAGTAAATGAAAGAACTATCAGAGAATGTACTCGCCTGATATCTGAATATCCAAGATAAAGATACTGTCCAAGGAGATGTGTCTGGCTCCTAATTAGAACAGCACAAGTCACAACATATCCAGAAGGGTAATATAAATCACTACAATGCATTCTACATGAATCTAGGTCAAACTAGGCCAAAGTCAACCCTTGGTCAACTCTGGTCAACTGAACTAGTGAAACTAGGTCAAACTAGGTCATGACCTAACCCAGCAAGTCTTACTAGGCCTAACCAAGACTATCCTAGCAAGCACACATCAATACAAGGCTATACAAGCCAACATACACCCAACTCTATATAGCATGCAATTATTCAATACTCAAATAGGCAAAAATTCACATTGGATATACACTAGGTAATCTATTACTTTAAGCTAGATATGTCTACACATATATACACATGCATATATTGGTATTCAACATTAGTTCTATAATCATGGCATTTCAAATGGTTATATAAACTTATATATTACAACACAATATGCTAACATATATATAATATACATACATAGCTAAGTTAACTGTATTCATAAATACTTATTTAAGAGGCTATGTGTGTGTATGTGAACATGGCAAAGGGGCAAGTGAGGGTTAAATGGGCATACATAGTGTATACATATCAAAGAGTGTCAAAGTGTAAGTGAACAATGTGTCAAGTGTGATAGTGTCAACATAGTGTAAGGGGGTACATAAGGTAATATAGGATTTGTGTTAACATAGAACATTACATCTATTATTATATTACATTCATGCTTGCATTCATTTATTCTCTTGCACTACTATATGCACCATACATTACATACTATGGAACCTACATATTCATTACAAGCCATACTTATACATGCTTACATTAGATATGATACTTACACCTCATACATCATTTAATTAAACATTTACTCATGCTTACATTCTCTATTTAATTACATAATGTATATACATTAACATGGGTTAAAATCAAATAGAACATTATATTACACACAAGGGTGCACAAAATGCATATGCCGAATAGTAACTCCTACTAATAATCAATACTGTACCATCTCAGCATGATCTAAAATCTAGGACTAAAATATGTTATAGATCTATGTGTTAGCTTTCCGAAACTTCAAACGGATCGCGTTTTTGTTTCCGGAAACTTCCGGAATCGCGAAAACACCGAGAACGCATTTGTCTTTCGTACAGCTGACACTTAAATAATTTTCCAGAAAGTTACAGAAAGAATTAGGCCTATTAATATATGTTTTTGGAAAGCTAACTTCAAGATGCTTCTTTTAAAAAAAATGGGTGACTAAACCGAGTTTTGAGCTAGAAGTTATGACATTTCTAAGTTAGGGCTGAAATTAAAAACGTGGATAAAAATTATGACGGATTTAGATAGTTTGAGACAAAAGAACACAAGTATATAACATAATATATCAAGAACTCACTCTCTACACTAATATATATATATGAGACACTATAGAACATATCTCCAATACAAAAATATGAGATTAAACATGTAATAATTCATTCATACATAACAACAACACATAGTGTGTCCAAATTTGGGGTTTTCCCACATGGACACAACCACAACACAAAGGACACTCCTATGACCTCCAAATGGACACGAAATGGACACAAATGGAGATACAACCATGGGGGTCATTCCTATGGGTTCAAAATAGACCTATCTGCATAAGGAAATAAAAAGGAGAAGGGATTTATACCTCCCGGTAGATCGAATCGAAGAAAAGCCTTCCCGGAGCGACACCGACACGTAGAGATTCCAAAAGGACACGAACAAGCTCCGAATCCTCCCAAACTTGGGTAGCTTCCTCCTTGGCTAGAATGGAGAAGGAAAGAAGAAGATTTGGTGGTGAAATGGAATGATTTGGTGGAGAAATTGCTAGGGATTGTTCTCTAGGAATTTGGGAAAGAACAAGAGAGAGAGTGTGGATGAGAATAATGAAATGAACTTGAGCCTATCCTCTCCCAAAGTGGCTGGCCATATGGGGCTATTTGTCCTATTATGGTAAGGTCCAAAATGCCCCCACTAACCTATTCTATGAGTATTAGGAAAGGGCTAATTGGTTGGGGCTAAATTAGTCATTCTAAAGTCTCTAATCACACTAACCTTATCCATAACAATTAGTCTAACCTCTAACTAAAATATTTCTATCATGTGGACTAAAATTAATATCATGTGGGCCATGTCTAACTAGTGTGTGGGTCCCACTAGAGTCAAACTACCCCCGGGTTCCCGTTTCAAGTCGGATTGAGTTGAAATTCGAACCCGACTCAAATAACCCCAAAACAATATCTTAAATAATAAAATAATATCAAAATAATTCAAAGAGGTCAAATGCAAAAATATCCTTAGGCCAAAAATTACATTAAAATATTATAATCACATGGTTAGGCTCTAGGTCAAACAGTCTCTAGGATTTCACTAGCAAAACGTCAAAATCACAAGTCATTGATTTAAATAATTTTAAAATAATTTAAAATCACAAAAAATCATATCATAAATTAAATATTATTATTAAAATAATTATAAACACGAAATTTTAAAATTACCCTCATTTGGGAAACTGGGTGCTACAACTCTACCCACCTTAGAAAAATTTCGTCATCGAAATTAAAATGTCCATACTCCCTCTAGGTCAAACCCCCACAATCAAAGTCCCAGATTAAAACAAATCATATGATCAAAAGGATGACATACAGGGTCATGGCATACGGTGGTTGTAAAAGTCTCATCTAGGTATACTAGTAATGCTAACCGAAACGGTCATAGGGTATCAAAACATACAAGCAATTTAGGGTGCTAAACTAGAGAAGTTACAGAAACAACAAACCATCAAAACTGTAAGGCGGTCTACCATCCTATATGAAACTGGTAATTATCAAAACAAAATAAAGGCAACTACCAATTATCTAAAAAAGGGTACAGAAAATCAAATTCAAAAATTAAGGAATTGAAACTCACTTGCATTGAAATCCAAATCACAATATATATATATACAGAGAGAGCGTTAGAGAGGAAAAACTAGCATTATGTAATGTTATGTGGTTTGTGTGTGTATGGGTGTATGTGAAATATACATGAAATTGTATATGAGTTATCCTGTTACACTACTCATGGCATATGGGTTAACAACCTACAATACACAACCTATTTAATCATAACATGCATGGCTAACCATAAACATCTATAAGAGGTAGAGATTTAGTTATGTATATACATATATTATAACATGTATGCCTAAGCTCTATATATGTCTATACAAGTATGTGATCATAACATAGAGAGGAAAGGTTAGGTTACATGACAGCGTATACTAAGTTAGGGTGTGTGTGTGTCCTTGTACAGGATTATAGCTTAGTATTGAAAGGTTAAACCCAGTTTTAGTTCAGTATTTACATACAAAATCTGAAAATAAGCTAACATTTAAACCAGTGTAATATTAACATAATGCAGTCTCAGATTTTACAAATTTAACATAACTTAACCAATTTCTCTAAAATTGAAACTCTGCAGATATCATACATGTGCAGTTATGTAGACAAAACTAATAACATGAAATTTATATTTAAATTACGAATTTAAACTGAAAAAACAGAAAACCAGAAATATTGGGGTTTTAAAAATTTTAACATTAACAACATATTAATATGTATTTAGATAGGTGGAAAATCAAGTGTAGCATGCATACGTATCAGGCAAGTGTCCACTATGTAAATATACTCATATATTCTCATGTCCCAAAAAAAAATTTAATTCTACGTTAAGACCAACATTTAGATTCCTACCAAGATCGCAAAATAGGTGATTGACGAAATCAAGGCAGTTTTATTATTATTATTCAATACTAGAATAATAGCAAGAAGGAAATAACGATAAAAGCTGTTTGCTTATTTGCCTAAAAGAAGGAACCATTTTGAAACCAGAGCTAAATATCAAATCCAAGATAAAGTCTAGCAAAATCATCGATTCATTGTATTAAGAAGAAACTCATAGCAAGAAGTTACACAAGCTACTCCTAAGTTAAATAATTAGAAGCAAAACAAAGCAAAACAAATAATAATTCTTTTGAAGGACTGCATCAAAGTAGAAAAAACATGCTTGAAAATATTTAAGGTACAATCTGATAATCATATGCGTCTATCCAAAATCATGATACTCTAAATCCCTGTCATACTAGTAAGCAAGGCTACGATAATCACAGAGTCCTTGACTTATACACATACCTCTAGAATCGTGGTATTTAACATTTTTGCGGTGCCGCTAGCTTGGCTGCAAAAACCTTAAATTCCCACACCCGAGAAATATATCCAGAGTCAGACTATATGTCCTCACCATGCTGGCTAATGTGACTATAGAAGACTAGATTCCATAACATAGATGACCTAGCCCATATAATTTCATCTTGTCAAAAAAAATTAAATTAAATCAACAATGAATACCCATAAATCAAATCAAATTTATCAACGAACTTCAAAATTCAAAATGAACAAAAATCCATCAAAATACAACTCGGATGCAACAACTATCATCAAGAATCAAAATTCGACAATCATTCATCAAAATCAATGAATACAACTCAAATTCAACCATAATCCATCAAAATCAAATTTAACAACAGTAAGTAAAAATAAATCAAATCAAGGGAAAAAGAGTTCTTAAATCGAAGTTAAAATAAGATTCTCAAGGGTCGTTCCGGGAATCTCTCAAGGGTTCCTAACTGTGATTGAGTACCTTCAAGATATATCCTATTCCTACTGCAGGCTGTAGTGGTACTCAAGTTCGAATACCACTACATAAACTCGACCTGCATGGGCCACCACTAAAAACGTATCACGACCCGCACCCACTGTTAGGGTACGAGAACGTAACAACGCCCAGCCTACGCCGCAGTGTTGGCAGTAGAACGCTGTCCTAGGTCACATCATCTAACAATATAATGCTAAGCAGATACTGTCTCAATCACATTTAAGGTAGAGCATGATAAGGTTAGATAAAACATAAAATCCAAAGAGATACGGGAGATAGAAGTCTAAGTGTCTAAGATACAAAAACCCAGAAATGCATCTCAAAACTCAAATACAGTAATCCACAAAGTAAATACAACTCCAGACAAATGAAATAACTATCTAAACAACCTCTAAGGTGTCTCCTCTAGGCTAGCAGGCAACCTCCAAGCTATCTGTAAAATTTATCAACAGGTCCAGTCAGGACAAGAACGAGCACATCTCATCTAGAAAACCCAAGTAAATGACAGAAAACTATAAAACAGTTATAGGCAGTTGTATTGATGAAAATGGCAGTTTGTATTCAGGTGATGGTAAGAAAGACAGATAAGGTGCAAGGAAAGTAAATAACTAAACAAGAGAAGAATCATAGCAATGAAGTCTATAAAAATAGAACTAGCTGAACCAGGGTAATATGATATGAAGTCAGACAATAATGTAGACCAGTGTAACTCCAATGTAAGTCCAGTACAAGATTAATCTAATACAAGATGAATCCAGTAAGGGACGATTCCAGTTATAGTGATCAATGATTCCAGGGTGAGTCCAGCCTATACTCTAACAGTGTATTTTAAAATACCGAGATCGACATGTAAATGGCTGTGGGTAATCCGGCACACCTCTCACTGATCAGGCGAGAGATGGCTATCATTCCAGTAGATTCCAGTAGGGGTGATTCCAGTAATGGGGTATGTCTACATGTCTTACTCTAGTATTTTCCCTCCCAGCAAGTGAATCCAGAATTTCGACACAATAATTCAAGATGAGTCCAGCCAAAATATAATGATACCAGTAAATGATTCCAGTAAATGATTCCAGCAGGTAATTCCAGTAATAGAAGCCAGAATAATGATACCAGTAATAGAGGCCAGAAAATAAATGTGTGTCGTATACATGAATCCAGAATATCCATACGTGTTGTAACAGAGAATCACATACAACTAACTAGAACTGAAGTACAGTAATTGACAAGTAAATGAAAGAACTATCAGAGAATGTACTCGCCTGATATCTGAATATCCAAGATAAAGATACTGTCCAAGGAGATGTGTCTGGCTCCTAATTAGAACAGCACAAGTCACAACATATCCAGAAGGGTAATATAAATCACTACATTGCATTCTATATGAATCTAGGTCAAACTAGGCCAAAGTCAACCCTTGGTCAACTCTGGTCAACTGAACTAGTGAAACTAGGTCAAACTAGGTCATGACCTAACCCAGCATGTCTTACTAGGCCTAACTAAGACTATCCTAGCAAGCACACATCAATACAAGGCTATACAAGCCAACATACACCCAACTCTATATAGCATGCAATTATTCAATACTCAAATAGGCAAGAATTCACATTGGATATACACTAGGTAATCTATTACTTTAAGCTATATATGTCTACACATATATACACATGCATATATTGGTATTCAACATTAGGTCTATAATCATGGCATTTCAAATGGTTATATAAACTTATATATGACAACACAATATGCTAACATATATATAATATACATACATAGCTAAGTTAACTGTATTCATAAATACTTATTTAAGAGGCTATGTGTGTGTATGTGAACATGGCAAAGGGGCAAGTGAGGGTTAAATGGGCATACATAGTGTATACATATCAAAGAGTGTCAAAGTGTAAGTGAACAATGTGTCAAGTGTGATAGTGTCAACATAGTGTAAGGGGGTACATAAGGTAATATAGGATTTGTGTTAACATAGAACATTATATCTATTATTATATTACATTTATGCTTGCATTTATTTATTCTCTTGCACTACTATATGCACCATACATTACATACTATGGAACGTACATATTCATTACAAGCCATACTTATACATGCTTACATTAGATATGATACTTACACCTTATACATCATTTAATTAAACATTTACTCATGCTTGCATTCTCTATTTAATTACATAATGTATATACATTAACATGGGTTAAAATCAAATAGAACATTATATTACACACAAGGGTGCACAAAATGCATATGCTGAATAGTAACTCCTACTAATAATCAATACTGTACCATCTCATCATGAATTAAAATCTAGGACTAAAATATGTTATAGATCTATGTGTTAGCTTTCCGAAACTTCAAACGGATCGCATTTTCGTTTCCGAAAACTCCCGAAATTGCGAAAACACCGAGAACGCGTTTGTATTTCATACAGCTGACACTCAAATAATTTTCTAGAAAGTTACAGAAAGAATTAGGCCTATTAATACATGTTTTTGGAAAGCTAACTTCAATACGCTTCTTTTTAAAAAACGGGTGATTAAACCGAGCTTTGAGCTAGAAGTTATGACATTTCTAAGTTAGGGCTGAAATTAAAAACGTGGATAAAAATCATGACGGATTTAGATAGTTTGAGACAAAAGAACACAAGTATAAAACATAATATATCAAGAACTCACTCTCTACACTAATATATATATATATGAAACACTATAGAACACATCTCCAATACAAAAATATGAGATTAAATATGTAATAATTCATTCACACATAACAACAACACATAGTGTGTCCAAATTTGGGATTTTCCCACATGGACACAACCACAACACAAAGGACACTCCTATGACCTCCAAATGGACACGAAATGGACACAAATGGAGATACAACCATGGGGGTCATTCCTATGGGTTCAAAATAGACCTATATGCATGAGGAAATGAAAAGAAGAAGGGATTTATACCTCCCGGTAGATCGAATCGAAGAAAAGCCTTCCCGGAGTGACACCGACACGTAGAGATTCCAAAAGGACACGAACGAGCTCCAAATCCTCCCAAACATGGGTTGCTTCCTCCTTGGCTAGAATGGAGAAGGAAAGAAGAAGATTTGGTGGTGAAATGGAATGATTTGGTGGAGAAATTGCTAGGGATTGCTCTCTAGGAATTTGGGAAAGAACAAGAGAGAGAGTGTGGATGAGAATAATGAAATAAACTTGAGCCTATCCTCTCCCAAAGTGGCTGGCCATATGGGGCTATTTGTCCTATTATGGTAAGGTCCAAAATGCCCCCACTAACCTATTCTATGAGTATTAGGAAAGGGCTAATTGGTTGGGGCTAAATTAGTCATTCTAAAGTCTCTAATCACACTAACCTTATCCATAATAATTAGTCTAACCTCTAACTAAAATATTTCTATCATGTGGACTAAAATTAATATCATGTGGGCCATGCCTAACTAGTGTGTGGGTCCCACTAGAGTCAAACTACCCTCGGGTCCCCGTTTCAAGTCGGATTAAGTTGAAATTCGAACCCGACTCAAATAACCCCAAAACAATATCTTAAATAATAAAATAATATCAAAATAATTCAAAGAGGTCAAATGCAAAAATATCCTTAGGCCAAAAATGATACTAAAATATCATAATCACATGGTTAGGCTCTAGGTCAAACAGTCTCTAGGATTTCACTAGCAAAACGTCAAAACCACAAGTCATTGATTTAAATAATTTTAAAATGATTTAAAATCACCAAAAATTATATCATGAATTAAATATTATTATTAAAATAATTATAAACACAAAATTTCAAAATTACCCTCATTTGGGAAACTGGGTGCTACAACTCTACCCACCTTAGAAAAATTTTGTCCTCGAAATTAAAATGTCCATACTCCCTCTAGGTCAAACCCCCACAATCATAGTCCCAGATTAAAACAAATCATGTGATCAAAATGATGACATACAGGGTCATGGCATACGGTGGTAGTGAAAGTCTCATCTAGGTATACTAGTCATGCTAACCGAAACGGTCATAGGGTATCAAAACATACAAGCAATTTAGGGTGCTAAACTAGAGAAGTTACAGAAACAACAAACCATCAAAACTGTAAGGCGGTCTACCATCCTATATGAAACTGGTACTTATCAAAACAAAATAAAGGCAACTACCAATTATCTGAAAAAGGGTACAGAAAATCAAATTCAAAAATTAAGGAATTGAAAATCACTTGCATTGAAATCCAAATCATAATATATATATACAGAGAGTGCGTTAGAGAGGAAAAACTAGCATTATGTAATGTTATGTGGTTTGTGTGTATATGGGTGTATGTGAAATATACATGAAATTGTATATGAGCTATCCTGTTACACTACTCATGGCATATGGGTTAACAACCTACAATACACAACCTATTTAATCATAACATGCATGGCTAACCATAAACATCTATAAGAGGTAGAGATTTAGTTATGTATATACATATATTATAACATGTATGCCTAAGCTCTATATATATCTATACAAGTATTAATATCAAGTGTTTGAAATCCTGGAGAAAGTCCTGACATGTGCACATTGCAAGATTCAATCCAAAAATAGGATTGGTACAGGCATGCCATAAGTCGGAATGAACATGGCTGATGCCATTCAATCTAAGTCCTAAATAGCTACCAGTAACAATCCTAATGTCAGTTCTTGCCACCCATAATCCCTCTATGCACATAGCTCCAATTCAACAGTAAACTAACAATGTGGAATCAACCCATCTCATACAATTTTTTACTCTAACCCAACCCAATACCATGAATGAATATATTTGAAACTGTCTAACCATGTGATTTGAAATGTGGGCTAAAATCAAAGTTCAATGACTGGAGTCAAAGTAACTAACAAGCATCCAAAACCCATTTCCATACTCTACACTAAAATAGTCCTTAAATAATGAACTCAATATCATGAAACCCAGTTTTCGAATGCCAACAACCCAAGACTAACCCTCTCTCTCAAACTCTCACATATAGATATAACTGTAACATGGTGATTTGAATCATGGCAAACAACATTTGATTTCAGTTAAACAAGATATTAAAAATCAGGAATGAGGGACAATGCACATTGTCAATTTATCAACTCCATCATTCAATCTCAGATTCTGTGTCCTAGAGGTGAGTTCTCAGTGTGTGTGCATAGTCTCAGTTCTCATGAATCAACAGTGAATAGTATGTAGGTGATGTTGTAGGTAGTAGCATACACTGATACATGAATATACAGGAAAACAGTTCAATCAATGATCCCAAACAATTTCGAAAATCCAGTTTTACATGACCATGAATCCTAACAATTTTAGATATCAAATTCAACCCACTCTGAAACTAAGTTCAACCCGAACCTACTACACATCTACGCATGCAACACACACACAACTATAACATTTTGAAACATGGAACAACCTATATATATGGGTAAATTGTTCAGGTTATGAAAAGCCTATACAAGTTTTAATGAAGACTAACCTAATCCACAACCTAAGGGCTAACCCAGCATGCTTATATGTTAATCACCTCATCAATCTACATAATTTAACAATTAAAAAAAATATTAAACTCTGAAACTGAACACAGTATCAGAAAATGGGGATTCTCACTAAATTCGAATCACAAGTACCTAAATCAATTGTGCAGGGTGTCCATCAGGTAGGTGTCAATCCTAGGTGCGTCCACGTGTCAAAAATCTCATGCAAACAGTGTCAAAATCTCAGAAATAGCAAGTATCAGTGAAACAGTGCACAAGCAGTGAACCAAGTGTCGTGCACACGTGCACACCACTCGTGGACACGACACAGTGCACCACGTGTCACGTGCACATGCCTGCGTGTTCGCCTAGATTAGAGGAACGTGTCCCACAGCCTGCAATAGGTCCACGTCGTATTGTGTCCAAGTTACGAGCCCGTGTCAGTCGAGTGTCTGTGCGTGTGTGCAACAGTAAGGAAAATAGTGCAGGTCGATTTACTTCGTGCATACCAAACGAGAAGCTGTGAAAATTTACAAGTATCGTGTCAGTCATTAGGACAACGTGTGTGTCAAGTTTCAGCTCACGAGAGTCCGTGTCGTATCCGCAATCAGTGTTGAGTAGCAGGGCACAACACAGGGGTCTCGTGCTGCGTGTTCGTGTCCCTTTGGACACGAAAAAGACACAAAAATCCAATCAGTCTTCAAAAAATTTTATATACACATATAGAGCAACAAATTCATATAATTAGTTTTACAAAAATCGAAAATAAAATCCTTAGAGGCATTTAATCAAACACCTACAAAATAATACGACACGTGTCCGATACGGGCACCAAACGGACATAAAATCCGCCCAAATTTTAGGGACACCTAGGGGACTCCTAGATCTATCCCTACATGCAAAGAAAACCAAATTTTAAATTAATTTAAAGGGTTTTACCTATATGTGCAAAAAGCTTGGAAAAGCTTCAAATGGGGGATTCTTCCTCTTGATGGCAAAAGCTCCAAATTGACCCAAAGCTGGGATTAAACCCCAAAATCAGAAAATAGGAGAGTATTAGGTTCTAATGCAAGAAACTAGGATTAAAAAGGACTTAAAATGGATTTATGGGGATTTTTGGAAGGGGAACAAATACCTTTCTTTTCCAATGTTGAAATGAATGAATGAAAGAAAGTGGCAAGCCCTAGAGAATAAGTGTTTATATAGGGTGGGGATCCTATGGCTGGTCATAAAGGAAGGAATTAGGGTTAGGGTTTCCTAAATTGGCCCATGGGCTTAAGTTATGATTAATCAAGTCATGAAGTCATAAGTCATTTCATGAAACCATAAACCATGACTTAAATTCACTAAACCAAATCCCCTCATTCTAAAATTAGTTTCTAATGACTAAAAGTAGGTTAACCTAAGTTAGACTAGGGTCACCATGGCTAGGGTTAGCTTCTAAGCTAGGTCTCAACAAGTCATGGTCAACTAGAATTCACCAATTCAATAAATCACCAAATAATTCAAATAAGTCAAAATGACCAAATTACCCCTAGACTAAAATGATAATTAAATCATCCTAATGACATGGTTAGGCTCTAGGTCATGTAGTCTCTAGGGTTTTACTAGCAGCATGTCAAAAATCATAAGTCATGACTTAAAACAGTTTTTAAATAGTTTAAAAATAATTAAAAATTACCAAATATCATAATATAAAATAAATATCAATAAATAATAATTATAATTACAAAATTTCAAAAATACCCTCATCTGGAAAACTGGGTGTTATAATATATTATATATGAATATCTATATATGTATATAATATATGTATGTGTGTGTAATGTATATGTATGTATATCTAATAATGTATATAATGTATTATGTATATATGTGGATACATATATGTGGGGTGTACCATTATACATATATATGTGTATGTGTGGTATACATATAGGTAGCCATATGTATATATATACATTTACTATGTGATTCCATGTGTAGGCCTAGATACAAACTAGGTTGTGTGATGTTGGTTTTGACATATGTTGTATAGGTTGTATGGACTTGGTATACTAGCATAGGCTAGTTTAGCCTTGTTTAGACTAGTATGGACTAGTTAAACCTAGAATGACTTGTTTGACCTAGTTTAGACTTGTTGGACCTAGTTTGACCATAGTTGACCTAGGTTTGACTTCTTGGTTGACCAGAGTTGACCAAGAGTTGACTTTGGCCTAGATTGACCTAGATTCATATAGAATGCATTAAATTGCATTTTGTTATCATTTTACACTTGTTGTGACTTGTGTTGTTCTGATTAGGAGCCAGATACCTCTCCTCGGACAGTATATTTCAGTTGGACACTCAGATACTGGCGAGTACATTCTCTGATCATTTCATATCCTGCTTAGAATTATTTTCCTGCTTTAAATTACTTTACTTGATATTGTCACGTTGGTCACACAGATTGGTACTATATGGATCCCTTCTTGAGATATTATCCTTTAAGAGCATCGAATACTATAAGTTCTGTACGTTTCACTTATATTGTGTATCACTATGCTTCATGGTTCATTGATCACTTGTGACATGTACTCTCATGATCACAGAGTCTCCTTGAATCTCCCATTTATGGACATTCCCAGAATCAACCATTTATGGGCATCCATGTATCACCCCTTGTGGGCCATTGCATGGAATCATAACATAACCTGGCTGGATCCTTGTATATTAATTGGGGATATGGAGGAGTAGAAGTAGACATGTGAATATTATCCAAGTAGTATAGCATCAGAATCTTTTCATAGTATAGCATCAGAATCTCCTATGCCATTTACATGTCTATATTGTACTCTGACTCACTAGCCACTGTTAGTCTCTATTTATACTAGATATTTCTATTACAGTTCTCTCTCTGTTTATATACTGTATTTTCTTCAGTACCTGTATCTTATTTTACTGCATGATTATATTTTTTAACCAGCTATGAACTGTTGAGATGTATTGTGCTCGCTCCTGTCCTGACTGGACCTGTTTAAAATATTACAGAGAACGAGAAGGAGGCCTGTGTGGATACCTTCTACGGGGCAGTCCTAGATGACACTTGTGAGTTGGACTCTCAGGAGGACCCAGCTCTAGCTGAGGACATTACCCCTACTACTTAGACTAGCTTAGTTAGGCTCATCTTACTTATGTTGTCTTGAGACTAGTAGTTAGACTTTATTTTCTGTCTTGAGATCTGAGTTGTATATATTCTTTCATATTCAGTAGCTGAGACATGTATTTCTGGATATTTGCTGAGATGTTATCTTAGACTTTCTGATCACCTGTATTTCCTTGAGTTCTATATCATATCGTACTTTCTTCTTCCTTAGTTGTGATTGAGTTTATTACTGCTATGTTAACCCCATTTGGGGAGTATAAACTGTTTAGCTTTATATTGTTAGATGTTGTGACATAGGTCAGCGTTCTACTGCCGACACTGCAGCGTAGGCTGGACGTACCCAGGTCTCGTGCCCTTACTCTAGGGTGTGGGTCGTGACACGTTTTTAGTGGTGGCCAATGCAGGTCTAGACTAAAAGTATAGTGGTATTCAAACCAGAGTATCACTACAGCCTGCAGTAGGATATAGGACATTAATTTTGAAGGTACTCAATCATATTAGGGAAAACTCTATTATTGCCATCTAAATCCTTACTGTCAATCGATTCTTTTGAATTTTAACTGTCCGCCTTTGTTATATCATTTCTTTCTCAGAAATTGATACTCTTGTTTGGTCTATCTTCAGGATGGTGGAGACGCGGTCATACCGTACCATTCATGGGGATGCTGTAGAGGGGTCTGCTACCTCTCAGCCAGTTCAACAAAGATAGAAGACTGCAGCTCCTGCCACCTCTGCTCGTATTGAGACTCCAGCAGCAGCAGCAGGGGATATGCCTCCACCGACTAGGAGGCAGGACCCAGTCATCGCAGAGATGCCATTCCAGCAGCCGCCGCCTATAGGATACGTGGATGCGACGCAGATGTTCGCCTACTTCCAGCAGTTCATGGACCTGCAAGAGGCTCAACAGGACAGGGCCATGGAGTTGGCCCTTACGACAGTCGTAGCTCGACCAGTGGTCCATCAGCCGAAGACACCGATGATAGGGCAGTTCCAGAAGTTGAGCCCCAGAGACTTCCTGGGGACAAAGGGGATTCTATATGCTGATGAGTAGATCGAGCATATAGAGGAGATCTTCCGCCTGGCCCGGATACTAGCAGATCTCCAAATTGAGGCAGCAGCTAGCCGGATGCGAGATCTTGCTCGTACCTGGTATCAGTCAGACCCCATGGTGGGGGTAGCTGGGCAGACCTGGGAGGAGTTCAAGGGCTTCTCCAAGAAGAAGTTCTTTTCAGATTCAGCACTTCGAGCCTTGGAGTCGCAGTTCGAGAGCCTGGTTCAGGGGAGCCTGTCAGTGGAGGAGTGTGCTGGGGAGTTCAGCCGCATCGACAGATTCGTGGAGGGCTTGAGCGAGACGGTGAAGGCCCAGAGGTTCCGGAAGGGTCTGGTCAAGGAGGTCAAGTCCTTGACCAAGGGCAACAGGGATGCCACATTTGAGAAGATCTTGATGGGAGCCTTATTGGCTGAGGATGATCTTGAGCTTAGGCTCAAGAGGGGGCGAGACCCAGTTCGGGGCAGCAGCAGTTGAGGGCAGGCCAAGAGGCCTCACTTTCAGTACCAGTAGCTGAGACAGTTCTAGCTGCAGCCGATCCAGCAGAGGCCAGTTCACCAGCAGAAGCCGCCGAGGCAGCACCAGCAGGGCCAAAGACAGGATATTACTTGTGCTTACTACAAGAAGCCCGGGTATGTCTTCAATGAGTGCCAAAATAGACTGGGCCAGTGCCTAGTGTGTGGTTCAGCAGACCACCAGATGAGGGAGTGTCGCATGGGACGAGCAGCTCAGGGAGTAGCAGTCAGAGCTCCAACAGGCCAGCAGAGGGGACCAGCCCTGTCGACACAGCAGCAGAGGTTCGTCCAGTACCAGCAGCAGGCCAGGGGGCCAGCAGGGGCGAGCTTTCGCCATGGCGGCTGGGGATACAGAGGTGATAGGAGAGCTGATCGCAGGTTTGGTTCTTCTCGACTCCATTCTAGCTTTTGCATTATTCGATTCCGGTGCTTCACATCGCTTCATATCTGTATCTTATACGATTAGACACGGTATCATAGCTGAATCATTGTCTAGGACTTATAAGATCACGATCGGGGGTGGCATTATCCTCATGAGTGATGTTTATAAGGGTCAGAGTGCTGTTTTGGGAGGCCGTGAGTTGGAGGTGAGCCTGCTCGTAATGCCATTGCCGAACTATGATATAGTACTCGGTATGGATTTCTTGAGCAAGCACCACGCCAACATTGATTTTAGAGGGGGTAGAGTTCTCTTCAGAGCGCCGGGGGAGCCAGAGTTCGAGTACTCTAGACGTCAAGCGGAGCAGAGCAGCGGAGTTTTCTGCGGAGTCTCGGTTGAGGAGCAGACGATTCCACACCCCTTGATAGCAGAGTATATGGATGTTTTTTCGAAGGAGTTGCCTGGATTTCCACCGGACAAAGACATTGAGTTCTCGATAAACTTGGTTCCAGGAGCGGAACCCATCTCTCTGCATGTCTATCGGGTGAACAATAGTGAGTTGGTGGAGCTGAAGAAGCAGGTGGATGAGCTGCAGGACAAGGGCTTCATCCGTTCGAGTTCATCGCCATGGGGTGCACCAATGTTATTTGTGCCGAAGAAGGATGGGTCAGTACGAATGTGTATTGACTATAGGGCACTCAACAACCTCACGATCAAGAACAGATACCTACTGCCGCGGATCGACGATCTTTTTGACCAGTTGAGCAGAGTTTGAGTATTTTCCAAGATTGATCTGAGGTCGGGATATCACCAGTTGAAGGTGAAGGGGGAAGATATTCCCAAGACCGCTTTCAGGATACGGTACGGGCAGTTTAAGTTTTTGGTTATGCCGTTTGGGCTAACCAATACACCAATAATATTTATGAACCTAATGAACAAGGTATTCCACCAGTACCTAGATCAGTTCGTGGTGGTGTTCATTGACGACATCTTGATATATTCCAAGACTGAGGAGGAGCATGAGGAGCATTTGAGGATAGTGCTAGAGATTCTAAAAAAAGAGCAGCTTTATGGAAAGCTCTCCAAGTGTGAGTTCTTCTTGGACCGAGTGGACTTCTTGGTGCATGTGGTGACTGGAGATGGTATCTCAGTTGTCCCCAAGAAGATCGTAGCAGTTGAGGCATGGGCAGCGCCGACTTCAGTGGCAGAGATCAGGAGTTTCCTGGGGCTGACAGGATATTATCGAAGATTTATGCAGGATTTCTTCCGAGTTGCAGAGCCGTTGACTCGGTTGACCCAGAAGGATGCTAAGTATGTTTGGTCAGAGGAGTGTCAGTCAGTTTTTGATGAGTTGAAGAAGCAGCTTACGACAGCCCCGATTCTGACATTGCCTTCTGGATCAGGTGGATTCACTATTTATAGCAACGCTTCAGAGAAGGGGCTAGATTGTGTATTACAGCAGCATGGGAAGGTGATTGCCTATACTTCCAGGAAATTATGTCCCCATGAGAAGAACTACCCTACCCACGACCTGGAGCTGGCAGCAGTGATGTTTGCTCTGAAGTTATGGTAGTACTATCTGTATGGGGAGCGGATAGAGATTTTTACAGATCACAAGAGCTTAATATAAGTGTTCACTTAGAAGGAGCTAAACATGAGGCAGCGTAGATGGCTAGAGTTGATGAAAGACTTTGACATATCACTTCAGTATCACCCAGGAAAGGCCAACGTAGTTGCCGATGCCTTGATTAGGTATCCGACAACCATGTGTTTGACCATGGACCGTCACTTGCTTGCTGATTTGGAGAGCCTGGGGATTGAGGTGATCATGGCCAGAGTGCAGATGCAGATGTGGGGCATACAGATATAGTCGGACTTGGTGGAGAGGATCAAGTTGACACAGTTTGAGGACGTTGCTTTACGGTGTCTCCGAGAGCAGGTTCGAGCAGGATTACTGGATGGCGAGTTTTCTCTTGCAGAGGATGGTGCCTTGAGGCACGGTTCTAGGTTATGTGTGCCCAGCGGAGAGCTCAGGAAGCAGGTTTTACAGGAGGCCCACAGATCTCAGTACTCTATACACCCTTGTACCAACAAGATGTACCAAGATCTGAGGGAGCATGTTTGGTGGTCCGGGATGAAGCGGGAGGTAGCTCGCTTCGTAGCTAGGTGCTTGGTCTGTCAGCAGGTCAAGGCAGAGAGGCAGAGGCCCGGTGGATTATTGCAGCTGCTGTCCATTTTCGAATAGAAATAGGAGCATATTACTATAGATTTCGTATCTGGACTGTCGCGTACACCAGGAGGGAAAGACGCAATTTGGGTCATCGTTGACAGGTTGATCAAATCGGCCTACTTCTTGCCATTCAAGGTGGGTACGTCTACAGAGAGGCTTGCGGAGATGTATATGCGGCAGATAGTCAGGATTCAAGGGGTTCCGGTCAGCATCGTCTCAGATCGGGATAGTCGTTTTACTTTCCATTTCTTGAGGATTCTGCAGACTAGATTGGGTACTCAGCTCAAGTTTAGTACCGCATACCACCCCCAGATGGACGGACAGTCAGAGAGGACTATTCAGACAGTTGAGGATATGCTGCGGACGTACGTCCTGGACTTTGGAGTTTCCTGGGAGGATCATCTACATTTGGTAGAGTTTGCTTACAATAACAGTTTCTAGGCCAGCATTGATATGTCACCTTTCGAGGCTCTGTACGGGCGTAGGTGTCGTACACCCTTATCTTGGGATGATATTGGTGAGCGAGCTTTACTGGGACCAGAGATGGTTGTTGACGCAGCTGAGAAGATGAAGCTCATCAGAGATAGACTTCGCGTGGCGCAGGACAGACATCGACATTGGGCCGATAGCCACCGGAGGCCGTTGGAGTTTGAGGTACATATTAGAGTAGGATTAGATTTAGGTTTGTTTGTTTGTGATTTTGATCATGTTTGTTTATCATAATTAATTGAGACCTTGCTTGTGATTAGGTTGGAGACCAAGTTTTCTTAAGGATATCTCCAACTCGTGGTACAATACGTTTTGGTGGAGGCAGAAAGCTTAGCCCGCGCTTCATCGGCCCTTTCGTTATCAGCGGGAGAGTCGGTGACGTGGCATACAGGCTAGACTTGCCACCTGCACTAGTGGGGGTCTACAACGTATTCCATGTATCACAGTTGAGACGGTACATGGCTGACCCTAGCCATGTGCTCGATCATTCGGAGATTGAGGTTGGGCCTTTTCTCAGCTATCCAGAGCAGCCAGTGGAGATACTGGATCGACGGGAGAAGGTTCTGAGGAACCAGGTGATACCCTTGGTACGCATCGTATGGAGGCATCATTCTCCAAGAGAGTCTACCTGGGAGCAGGAGGATGAGATGCGCAAGCGTTACCCCTATCTTTTTGGACCGTGAGGTATGCTTTCTATCCTTCTCATCAATTGCATTTCGCCTTTCAATTTCGAGGACAAAATTCTTTTAAAGAAGGTAGATTTGTCACTACCATATTTCTAGTTTAAGGGTATTTTTGTCATTTTTGAGGTTATTTGAATTTAATATAATTTATTTGAATTTATTGGAATTTTTAGAATTTATTTTGGAATTATTTGAATGTTGTTTGACTAGGTTGACTTTGACTAGCTTTGACTTGGTAGACTAGCCTAGAACCTAAACCTAGTTTTAGTGACTTGGTTAGATTATGAAACCCTAGGTTAAATTAAGTGAACCATATTCTAGTTAATAGAATCAACTTGGAAATAGAGAATTGATTAATGACTTGTAACTTCAAAAGTCATGATTAGTGATTTAAACACATAGAGGCCCAAAGCCCAATACCATGTGACCTAACCTAACCCTAATCTACTAGTTGCCGGCCACACTTAGCCTAGGGATTCCTACCCTATAAATAGTCTCCTAGAAATTAGGGCTAGCCTCTTTAGGAAAGAACAAGTTTTAGAATGAGGTATTTTTCCAACTTCATAAATTTCTAGAAAATCTAAATTAATTCTTTTTTCCCTCAAACAAATTGCAATAGGTTTTAAATTAAGTTTTCTTGCTGTTGGTATAATTATTTCTCAGTTTCATAGTAATTTGGTGGAGTTTGGGGAGCAAGGAGACACCCCTCTTTGAAGCTTTTTGAGGACTTGTAACACCATTAGATAAATCACTAAAACTCCTTGTTAGATGCTATTTTTATTGCATAATGACCTAAATCTAAGGGTCCCCTAGCTAACCCTAGATTTTTGTAGGATTTTGTGTCCTTTTCGTGTCCTAAATGGACACGTATCTGTCCTAGTATGATAGTATTTGATAAAATGCCCCAAAGGGCATTTTGAATTGTTTTTAAGATAGTTTCTGAATAGGAAATCGTGTTTTAGTGTTTCTTATATATTTATTGTCGACTGAGGTGGATTTGGTCACGTGTCGTGTCGGTTTGGACACATGGACACGCTCGTGCGCGCATGGACTGCACTGTCTGCTGCTCGGGGCAGATTGCTCACTGGTTAAGACACGAGGAAATGTGAAACTCGACACACACCTTGGCACAGTGATCGACACACCACGTGTCAAGTTACAGATGACCACGTGGCGTGTCGAGGGAGAAATCACCATTGTACTGGTTTTTCACTGAGTCGTTCAGTCGACTTTTCAGCCACTGATACGGGATTAGACACGGAGCTGGACACTTCGTGGACACGACTCAGGCACTTAGACACCTACTTTGACACCCCACCTAGCTACTGACACGACAACGAGACACTTGGATACTTGTGTCGTGTCCTAGACCTAGGTGCACACACGCATGCGACAGTGTACTACTGTGCAGTGTCCAGTATTTTGGGTTGGGTTTAATTGCTCTTGGACACGTCGTGTCGTATTGTGGTGTAAACTTTGATACTAGACGACATGTACACACCCTATATCATCATTACCAACAAATAAATTGCATGATTGAAACGTTTTGATTCACATTTTGCATTATCCCTAAAAAAACCTGATACTATGCACATTTCTGTATTTTCCAGTTTTCCATTTCGAACTTTGGCAGTAAATTAAACCTGTTTAACTGATAAAAAATGTTGGTTTTAAACTCTAATGTTATTCTCCTACTTATAATCTAGCTATGGTTCAATTTTTGGGTTGTTTGGTTGTGTATTGAATCTGAAATGAGGCATTGAAGTTCTGTAAAAAAAAAACTAAACTGTTTTAGGAATAAAATTGTTTCCTTTCCTTTCCTTCCTAACTCACTGCCTATTACATATTTTCCTGCCCACACTGTTTCCTAATGACACTGTGCACTCACTGTTTCAGTCACACACTGATTTGCACTCTCTCCTCTCACACACACAAGCTTTCACACACACACCCCTCACATTGTCTCTCACTGCTCACTGTTCACCTTCACATACGCACACTATTTTACTTCCATCACTGTTATATTCTTTTACACACTGATTTCCCCATAACTGTCACTCACACACACCACACTCTCATGCCCCCACACACACACATGCCTTCCCTCTCTCTATATACACATGTATGTATATATTATATATGAATATCTATATATGTATATAATATATGTATGTGTGTGTAATATATATGTATGTATATCTAATAATGTATATAATGTATTATGTATATATGTGGATACATATATGTAGGGTGTACCATTATATATATATATGTATGTGTGGTATACATATAGGTAACCATATGTATATGTATATATATATATATATATACATACTATGTGATTCCATGTGTAGGCCTAGATGCAAACTAGGTTGTGTGATGTTGGTTTTGACTTGTGTTGTATAGGTTGTATGGACTTGGTATACTAGCATAGGCTAGTTTAGCCTTGTTTAGACTAGTATGACATAGTTAGACCTAGAATGACTTGTTTGACCTAGTTTAGACATGTTGGACCTAGTTTGACCATAGTTGACCTAGGTTTGACTTCTTGGTTGACCAGAGTTGACCAAGAGTTGACTACCTAGATTGACCTAGATTCATATAGAATGTATTGAATTGCATCTTGTTATCATTTTAGACTTGTTGTGACTTGTGCTGTTCTGATTAGGTGCCAGACACCTCTCCTCGGACAGTACATTTCAGTTGGACACTCAGATACCAGGCGAGTACATTCTCTGATCATTTCATATCTTGCTTAGAATTATTTTCTTGCTTTAAATTACTTTACTTGATAATATCACGTTGGTCACACGGATTTGTACTATATGGATTCCTTTTTGAGATATTGTCCTTTAGGAGCATCGGATACTACATGTTCTGTGCGTTTCACTTACATTGTGTATCACTATGCTTCATGGTTCATTGATCACTTGTGATATGTACTCTCATGATCACCGAGTCTGTAATGCCTGTGGTTCGTATTACGTATTCTTAGAATACATGTACGTATTTTATTCTTGTATTTGCATATCTCCTTGGTTTGGCTTGGCTTGTTTACTCTCGGTTTGGGTTGGCTTGGTTCGGCCGGCCCAATGCTTGGTTCATCATGGGCCAAGGGTGGAACACCTTAGCCTATGCTTCTCCTTCATTTCCACCACAACCCCCCCTCTTTATTATCCCCACCAACCTTCTCTCTCCTCCATAATTCTCATTTACTTCTCCTTCCCCCACCATTACTCTTCTCCACCAACCAAGAATACCACAGGCAAGTGCAACTTGCTTCCACAAGAGAACTCCTTTTGCTGGTTTCATTAGCTTCTCCTCATGATTCTAAACCACATTAGAACTTGTCATTTTCCATTTTGAGGCTTTAATTCTTGTAGATCTAGAGTTTTGCTACTTTCGGATTTTGGTAGTTTTGATCTATTAAACTTCTTTGTTTTCAAGTTTTGATGGTTCCATGTTTTAGAGAATTTTATTCTACCCAATTTCGACCTTTGGAAAGTTGGATTCGGACTTATTTTGACCAAGATTTGGACGATTGAAGCTTAGATTCAACTTTAGAGTTCTTGCTGTTCATGCTATTTGGAGAAGACAGTAAACAGTGAGCTAGCTTTTTAGCTTACGCCACTGAGCTGTACGTTGCTCTTTAGCGAGCGTACGCTAGCCTTCGTACGCTGCTCTTTAGCGAGCGTACGCTAGCCTTCGTACGCTGCTCTTTAGCGAGCGTACGCTAGCCTTCGTACGCTAGCCTTCGTACGCTGCTCTTTAGCGAGCGTACGCTAGCCTTCGTACGCTGCTCTTTAGCGAGCGTACGCTAGCCTTCGTACGCTGCTCTTTAGCGAGCGTACGCTAGCCTTCGTACGCTGCTCTTTAGCGAGCGTACGCTAGCCTTCGTACGCTGCTCTTTAGTGAGCATACGCTCACCTTGATACGCTACCTGTTGGCAGCGTGTCTTGAGCGTACGCTAGCTTGAGCGTACGCGTGCCTTGGTACGCTAGCTTGAGCGTACGCTGACATGTAGCTTGAGCGTGCCCTTGTGTACGCTGACCCTTGCGTACGCTTCCCATTGGAAGTGTATGGATCCTTTGGTACGCAGACCCGAGCGTACGCTAGCCTGAGCATAGCCTGGCTTGAGCGTAGCCTGATTATCCTTGATCTTCTATAGCCCTGTATATTGATATTTTATTAGATATTTAACGTCCATTTTATATCCTTAAGCCTTTTGTCCTGAATTTGATAATCATGAATTTACTTGATATGTTTGTAATTTTGATAATTGAGCATGACGTGATAGTGACCCGTAGTGGTGCACTCCTGACATAATGACCTGACATGACCTGATAGTGGCCCGTCGTGGTGCACTCCTGACTAGTACACTTGACATGATAAACCTGACATGTTATATCTTGATAAGTTGTTGCGACGGCTACCTGACATGACATGACCTGTATAATTAACCTGGACACCGTGGGCGATTGTGCTTGTACAAATAAACCAGTCCTGTCTTGCATCATGTCTAGGATGGGACTCCTGAGTACCACGGTCAGGAGTACCTACTGAAATAAACTAAGGGCTAGTAACAAGATTAATACATTAGTCATGAAGAGATTTCCCAGCTACAGGCAATCCCGTTACCTGGGCACGCCTTGGGATCTGTAGCCTGCCATCGAGTAGGGCACATTTCCAGCACACTGTCATGTGTTGCACCCTTCAAGCTACCTAAGGGTACATTCGTTTCCTGGATGAAGTACCCACCTGAATTCAACTCTAATCTTTTAACCCGGGAAACCTGGATGGTCTGCAGGGCTTGTGGCTGTGGAATAATCTCACTGCATCTTGTTAGTAATTAGGCTTGTGACAACCCTAGTTAGTTAAAGTATCAAGCAGTAATTCTTGCTTGGCCGTGAAGTGATTGGATAGAGTCTAACCAGTCTAGTCTTGCCCTGATCCTGTTCCAGACTATTGAATGACCAGAATGCTTGTATTTATGTTACCGATAAATGGTGAGAAACCAAGCTCCGTTCAGACGAAGGGTTACAACCCCGGTCCTTGTTTGGTTTACGGGTTGTAACCTGGTTATCTGAATAGTTCTATGGTTATCTCGTCGTATATCATCCTGGTGTATTTTCTGTATTTCTAGTTCTTACTTTTATTTATATCTTGTGCTGATTGCTGGTTTTAGTTCTTAAGTGAAGCCTCCTTTGTGGCACTTGCTCTTTCTGGGGTCTGACCCAGCTGGTTTTGTATAGCCAGATTTCGGAGCAGCTCCAAAGGATCTACCGACCTTCCTGCCAGATGGTGAACACTAGAAGAAATCCTGGCAACGAGTGGGTTATTTTTGGCTCTCCCACTCTATTGTAAATATATTCTTTTGAGGCGTTTAGCCGACGAGCACCTGTTTAGCTCGATTGCACTTTTACTTATTGTCTACCTACGTGCTGTAACATGATTAACAGATCCTAGGGTTGATCATGTATGACTAAACTCTTGCTAGTCCTAACATTTTGTAACGACTAGCTTCATGATCAGCTGAATATGTAATATTTGGGACGCCTTATTATTGTATATTTAATGATCATACATCTTGTAACATTTACTTACTTGCTTGTGATTGAGACACTAGGCTTGTTCATGACCTTAAGAGACTGCTGGCTTGTAGATAAACCCTCATGTATCTAGACAACCGTGACCGTATAGCGAGATGGATTCCATTTCATATACGTAGCTGGCTATGTCTGCCCCCGCTCTCCAGTATTCTAGTTCTGGGGCGTGACAGAGTCTCCTTGAATCTCCCATTTATGGGCATTCCCAGAATCAACCATTTATGGGCATCCATGTATCACCCCTTGCGGGCCATTGCATGGAATCATAACATAACCATGCTGGATCCTTGTGTATTAATTGGGGGTATGAGGGAGTAGAAGTAGATATGTGAATATTATCTAAGTAGTGTAGCATCAGAATCTTTCTATAGTGTAGCATCAGAATCTCCTATGCCATTTACGTGTCTATATTGTACTCTGACTCACTAGCCACTGTTAGTCTCTATTTATAGTAGATATTTCTATTACAGTTCTTTCTCTGTTTATATACTGTATTTCCTTCAGTACCTGTATCTTACTTTACTGCATGATTATATTTTCTAACCTGCTATAAACTGTTGAGATGTATTGTGCTCGCTCCTGTCCTGACTGGACCTGTTGAAAATATTACAGAGGACGAGGAGGAGGCTTGTGTGGATACCTTCTACGGGGCATCCCTAGAGGACACTTGTGAGCTGGACTCTCAGGAGGACCCAGCTCTAGCTGAGGATATTACCCCTACTACCTAGACTCGCTTAGTTAGGCTCATCTTACTTATGTTGTCTTGAGACTAGTAGTTAGACTTTATTTTCTGTCTTGAGATCTGAGTTGTATATATTCTTTCATATTCAGTAGCTGAGACATGTATTCCTGGATATTTGCTGAGATGTTATCTTAGACTTTCTGATCACCTGTATTTCCTTGAGTTCTATATCATATCGTGCTTTCTTCTTCCTTAGTTGTGATTGAGTTTATTACTGCTATGTTAACCTCATTCGGGGAGTATAAACTGTTTAGCTTTATATTGTTAGATGTTGTGACATAGGTCAGCGTTCTACTGCCGACACTGCAGCGTAGGCTGGACGTACCCAGGTCTCGTGCCCTTACTCTAGGGTGCGGGTCATGACAAAGATGCCGAGAGAGTGTTCCATCGCCCGTACATAGACTAGGAAGGGCTTTCCGATGACCGGGGCTACCAGAACTGGCAGATTCGTCAAGTATTCCTTAATGTCATCAAAGGTACGTTGACATTTCTTATTCCATACGAAAGAGATGCTTTTCTTCATCAATTGTGTGAAGGGTTGACATCACCCTGAGAGGTTAGATGTGAACCTCCTGATGTAAGCTAGTCTTCCCTGAAGGCCGCAAAGTTCACGGAGGTTCCTCGGTAGACTCATCTCCAGGATTACCTTTGTCTTATCGGGGTCTATGTGAATGCCTATGGAAGTAATAACAAAGCCGAAGAACTTTTTGCTGGACACATCCATGAAGGACTTGGTAGGATTCATCTTCAGATTATGCGCTCGCGTAAGGTCGGACACTGTTCTCAAATCGCGTAAGTGGTCATCCTTGGAGCGGCTTTTGATGGCGATGTCATTAACGTAACACTCCACTGTCTTGCACAAGTGATCTCTGAAGATGACGCTAATAGCTTATTGATATGTAGCACCGACGTTCTTTAGGCCGAATGGCATGACTATGTAACTGTACACACCGATCGGTGTTCGGAATGACGTATGCTTCTCATCGTCAAGAGATATTTTGAATTGATTGTCTCCTGAAAAGCTATCCATAAAGGACATGCGCTCAAAGCCACACGTATTATCGATCATTATGTCGGTAATGGGAAGAGAGAATTCATCCTTAGGACATGCCGTATTCAAATTACGAAAGTCGATACAGATTCGGATCTTCTCGTTCTTCTTGATGACTGGTACTATATTAGCTATCTAGTCTGGGTACTGCTCCTCGCAGATGAAACCGTTAGCTATAAGCTTGTTTACTTCCACTTTGATGGATTTCATGATGTCTAGACGGAACTGTCTTCGCTGTTGCTTGACTGGTTTCGCGTCTAGATGAATATTGAGCTTATGAAGTACGATCTCGGGGTTTAGCCCTGGCTTGTCTTCATAGCTCCAGACAAAAACGTCGATGTATTCTTTGACGCGTTGCAACAACAACTCCCGCTCGCCGTCTGTCAGGCTTTTACTGACGAAGATTGGCTTTAGAGAGGATTTATCACCGAGGTTAACTTGCATGACCTCATCTTCAGTAAGAGAGTCATGAAGTTTAAAGCATTTCTCCTATTATGTATCCAGTTGTTGGACCCGTGGCTCTAATTTAAGAGTTTCGAGTAGATCCTCGTCTTCCTCTTCAATGTCAGCAGATGCCATATTGACAGATAATGTCTTCCTGAACATATCTCCAATGCTGTCATGGGAATCGTATGTAGGTAATTTGGATGAGTGAGAATGCCACTTGCATTCCTCGTCGGAGCTCTCTGGTATTGTTGCTGGTATAACATAACCGAGGCAGCATTTGGACTTCTCGTAGTAATCTCGAGGTTTCCCAGACGGAGTTGACAGCTACAGAGGCGATTGTCGACCGCTGCCATAATTTATACCTGGGGTAGCCTCCATGTCGAACCCCTGCTTTTGCATGAAGTACTTGGCCCGAGGACTATACAGGTAGAGCAGTAGTCTTCCAGTATCGGGTTCGAGATCAAACTCTTGAGGCATAAAGGGTTGAGGTCCTTCTTTTCGGCCAAAAATGATCATGTGATCCCCTTCTCTTCTGTCTGGGACCAGGAAGTAGGTATCTTTTGTGGGAGCAAGTCGGTTCGTGGTATGGACGGTTGTCACCTGTGTGTACAGTTTAATGCCCCGACCGAGTCCTACAGTATATATCAGATTGAGTTTATTATACTGAGGATAGTTCAATGGTAGCCTCTTATTGATGAAATAAGGAATTTTGCCCATAGGGATTACATTATCAGGAGAAGGACTATCCACATTTGCAACCATATACTTTATGAGTTCTGCATCCTCTTCAGCTACCCCCTACGTGATAGGAGGTGGGGACGCTGTCCTAGGCAAATTGATCACCAAGGGTTTTGTTTATGGCATTGGCTTGTCTGAGGGTCTCGGATCGATACTTGGATGCCGGCTCGTCTTCGGAAGACGGATGACCATCGGCTCGGTAGAAGACTTCGTGTCTTCTGAATGCTTTTGACTGGATCTTGGCAATCAGATCACCATCAGCTCCCCAAAGGGCCTTTCATCCTCCGGTCGCCTTTGATTGGATTTTGGCAATCGGATCACCATTGGCCCTATGACGGGCTTTGGCTTTGGGCTGGACCTTGGGAGTCGGATAACCATCGGTTTTGACTGCACAGCAGGGGCAAAAGAACCGGGCACCTCTTTATGCAAAGTAGCGACAATAGGTGCGGCTTTGCCCGACTTATATACCTGGAGATAAATTCTCAAGGGTTTCTCTGGCCCCGAGATGGCCGCCAGTTTGTCAGTTATGTGTTTCTTGGATTCATCGTATAGACACGTCTCCGAAGAATAATAAGACTCATCCCTTTTGAAGGAAGGATGTCGACGAATTCAGTCTCCATGAAGCCGTGCTTACTAACATACTTGAAGCGCTGGTGGAGGGTGGATGGCATGATCATATAGTCATGTATCCACGAGCGCCCTAAGAGGATGTTGTAGGACGTATCTGCATCCATGACGTAGCAGGTGATCTCTGTCCTCAGGTCGTCGATCTGACATTTCAATCGGATCTTTCCTAAGGGATAACTCCTTCTTGAGTTGAAACTGCTAATGGTGGTGTTGGTCGCTGCTAGCCGGTGCATAAGGATGCCGAGGACTTGAAGCAAGCTTTTTAGGATGATGCTTATCGACGAGCCATGATCGATGTGCATCCGATCCACCTTGATATCGCCTATGTATCTAGTATAGTACAAAGGGTGTTCATGCATGTTGGTCTTGATCAACATGTCATGTAGGGTGAATACGATGTTGGACATTGCATCCGCATAGTTGCTGCCCTGAAGATCTGTCGACGAGTCTTCCCCCGTAGGTTTGACCTGGGCTAAGTAAGCATCAGCATTCTAGAGCACTTTGCTCAATACGACACGAAGATCCTTATAGAGTCTTAGGAGCTCGTATAACGACAACTTTGTCGACGTATTAGCCAATTGTGCTAATATGTCAAAGTTGTAAGGTCTCTCCAGTCCTTGAGGTGCATCTTTACGGAGCGGCCTGTCGAAGCGGGTTTCCTTTGGCTTGGCCCTGTCTGCCGATGGAGACTGAGATAGCCCCGGAACATCAGTGGCGGACAGTATTACCGGTTGAGGGTCTTCAAGTGAACTACCCGAAATGGACTGGACTTGTTCTCCAGACCGGGTAACAACGACCGCCGCTTCATCAGCTTCGGTTGAAATTGTATGTCAGGATCTGGATTTCCTGCCCTTATTCTTATTGAATGGAGATGATGCCGCCTGGGTCACTTCGGGTACTAAGTCTGGGTGCACCCACATGATCTCCCCTCGTGACGTGGTGAGAGGTACCAAGTCATTCGTCTGATCCCGGATGGGAGGAAGATTAGTAACTTCCTTCGTTGTCCGGGGGATAGGTATTACCCAATCTTGAGTACTTGTTAGAGAAAAGTTACCGAACTAAATTAACACCATGTTCGTCGCCACAGTAACCTATTCAAAATCTAGCGACAGAGCTTTGGAGTCGATAAGATTCTGGATGTACCGCTTTAATTGAAAGCAGTCATGAGTGGCATGATGAACATAGCAGCGAAAATGGCAGTATTTTGGGTCCTCCATCTCTGCCATTTGGGGCTCGTGCCTTGGTGGAGGGAGTTGGATCCTGTCCCCTTGCAAGAGCATGTCGAAGATAGGCTTGACATGACTATCTTCGAATGAGTAATTCACCTGGGGCCACTTAGCTTCTGCCTGCTTTTGTTCAGGCTTCTTGGTCGTACCGACGACCATAGCCTGTTTGCCTTTATTGTATCGGTTATTGGAGGTGCTGTCAGTGTTGTTGTTATTGGAGGTGGTACCAGGACGTTTGCTTTTAACCTCTCTGTCTGGAATGTGTAATCCTAGCTGGCGAGCCTTCTTTAACTTCGCTTCTACATTAGTGGCGCTTATGATGAAGGTCGTCCAATCCCTGAACTGATCTTCACCCATCCAGAGGCTGATTGCGGAGAGCAACTTCTTCTGGCAGATTTCAATCAAGGAGCTTTCGGAATTTCCTTGGGACAATCTCATTGCAGTTTGGCGGAACCGCTCGATATAGTTCCTTGTTAGCTCCCTCTCTCTCTCTCTGAACGACATTCATGAGAAACGACATTGTCACATCATGCCCCACTTCGTAGAATCTTTCTAGGAACATGTGCTTGAGGCCATCAAAAAACTGGATGCAATTGTCCGAAAGGTTGCGATACCAGTCGAACGCGATCCCCTCTAATGCTCCGATGAATAATCGTGTGAGGATGGCATCACTATACGGCAAGTGGTCGATTGTCACCTTGAAATAAGTCATGTATCGACTAGCAGAGGTCTTCCCGTCATACGAATCAATATGAAACACTTGTACCTTGGTGGAAAAGACACATATCTCTATGCAACGGGATTCGGTTGCCGTATTCTGAGGTCCCGGGAGAAATCTCGGGCATTGGACATTTCCTGAAGCTCATGGACTTTCCTCCTTGCCTCCCTTAATTCATCTGCAACTGAAGGAACGGATACTCCTAAGGATTGTCACCAAAGGAGGAGAGGTCGTGTTGGAGTCCACGTTGACTGCGGGACCCAAGCTTGTTTGTCCAGGCATCCTTGTTGGCTGAGTCGGCAAGGCAGCTTTAATTTCGTCTACTGACTTAACCAAGGACATGAGCATGGCTTCAAGTACTTCTAGACATTGTCGGTCAGTAGGTGCTTCATGATCATCGTCGGCCATAAAGACTGTCCGTACGTGGGTAGAGGAGGAAGGGATCGTAGCAGAGGTGCTCTCTGTGTCATACCCTCATACCAAGAAACCGTCGGAGAATGTCAGAATGTCTTCCTCCTCGTACTCGGAAGGGGTGCTATCCCCTGTGCAGAAAACCATATCGTCTTAGTGAAGGCGGTCATCCTCAGGGACTCCACGTCTGTTGCATAATTCCAGTGGAAGGCTACCCCCTGTGTATGCTTTTGGAACACCGGGTTGTCGTATACATTGAGGGGACTGCTACCCCCGACCTCATCTACCCCCAGGGAGGTCAAGGATGCACCCCCAGGTGTTGCAAGCTTCTTTTTGGATCGAGTGCCAAGGTAGATACCCTCTATGGTTGTCGATGGCAGTCCTCCAGACGAGAGTTTCCTTGCAATGCTGGCGAAGATTACTGGGCTGGAAGAGCCTATCTCCTTTCCTCCCTTGCCGGGAAGAACCTTTCGGGTTAAATTACATGAGGCGACAAGAAATTTCTCGTCTTCCAAAATTTGCACATGTTTCTCAAGTTGTTGTTAGAAGGGTGCTGGGTGCTGCAGTCGTTAGAAAATGGACTGCCGATCTTCAGGTGTTGCCGACTTGTCGCATCAGCAGTTGATGATGACTTGGGTGCAACGACGTCCCGAGGGGAGCTTATCGCATGCCAAGGTTGCTTCCTTCTCCTTATGTTTGTGAGTAATCACTCTCGCAAGTCGATAGTGGATTGATCTACCTTTGTATCCCATTTATGGACTCGGTTATCCCGAGTACACGGGTGCGTAGGTGTCATGTTTGCTCCCTGATCCGAGGCTAGTAAAAGCACTTGCTCTCGATCATTGGAGGGAGAATTTTGAGACCCACCCTGTCCGTTAGCCCTAGGGACTGGACGCGGGTGGTTCTGTACAACTTTCCATCAGGTGCCCGTATAACAGTTAACGGTGCCCGCTAACGGTCAACAACTTGGACAGTTGACTGGGCTTGTTGGGCCCGCACTGCCTTAGACTTCTTTGACTTAGCATCCGAAGGCGCATAGTAAAAAGACTCCAAATTGATACATCCTATATTCTCAATGGGCTGCGTGGAGTCGGACCCGCATGAGAGATGGTCGAACACAGAGCTTCTGACAGGGCTGCATGAGACATTCTGTCTATTGCCAGGATTGGCTGCCGCATGGCCTATCTGCTTGCAGCCAGATTTAGCTGCCGTATGGGCGATCCGTCTACGGCTAGAGTTGGCTGCTGCATGGGTGATCTGCAAGTGGCCAGAGTTGGCTGCCACATGGGCGATCAGTCTACGGCCATTGTTGGCTGCCGTATGTGCCATCTGCCTGCGGCCAGAGTCAGCTGTCGCATGAGTCATCTGCCCATCTCTCTTATGCGGCCTCTTCCTCGTCCGTATAGATTTTCCTTGTTTCCGTAAAAACTTAGCATCATAGTATTTTCCTTTGCTAGATTTGGGGACAGTGGGGCTATCTGCGTTCGGAAGCAGGGCTGTAGTAGAGTCTTGATCATCGTCTTGGACCGCAGAAGGAGCTTCTTCGAGAACCTGGTCGGGGGCAACAGTTTTATGCTTCGACATGCTGTAGGCTCTCTTTGAGTTGGCTCGCTTCTGCGATTAGCTGACACTCCCTTCAGAGAGCATTTCTTCGAATGCTCATTGGTCAAATCTAACTATGAGCATTTGCTGTATGGATCCGAGCTTGGACATGTCAGATTGCGTCACCAACTTCTCATCAGAAGAGAAGGATGTTCCCAGCAGAGTCGCCGTCGTGTTTGCTAGAAAATATCAAGAACAACAATTTACAAATGAATTGAACTTGATTGCAAACTCGTTTGTACAAGATAAAGCCCAGAAAGAAATCATAGGAAATAATCTAATTACAATTGTTTAGTTTTGATTCTGGAGGTGACGATAGAGGCTCGGAAAAGTGTAGCAACTCTGCCTTACTCCTTGGACTATCTGATGCGCTCCTTGCTCTTGAAGAAATTGCCCTTCATAGGTTGCCAGTCTTGGATTGCTAACCATTTGCATGTGTGTGGTACCCTGCTAGTTATAGTATTTTCTGCAGTAGTAGATATTTTCGCCGCATAAAGGGCCACGTGGCCATGTGTCCATCATAGCACACAAATACTCGATCTCGGGCTGCCAGCTGGTGGGGGTTGTTGAGATTTTGTTGTAGCGAATCTGGGTGGTTGAGACTTGGTCAGCCTGCCACGTGTCTCATCGCAAGATAGGATCAGTCTGCTTGAGTCATTTTGAGCCGCATAGGCCTTTCAGTGTTCGGCCATGCTGGGCCGCATAAGACTCATGCGGTAGTCTCCCTTAGTCCGCATATAGCTTGGAGAATTTTAAGTCGCATAGGTTCTACATTCTGGGCCGCATAAAGTTCATGCAGCTCAGATTACAGTTACCCTTGGCTGTATGAAGCACATAGATTGAGCCGCATAAGGTTCATGCGGCTCGGATTGTAGTCCTTTTGGCCGCATGGCCATGTCCAGTCTGGGGGCGTGACATTTTGTCTGATAATGTCTTATCTTCTTTTTGTCAGAGTGTTAGAGTTGTCAGAGCTGTCAGTCTTGCCCATTTTGACAGAGTTTGTTAACTTTATCAGAAAGGTTGATTAGCTTGGCCGCATAATAATTATTCTCTCTACAGCTCAAAAGTCAGTTTGGTGACGATATGCCGCAGGGGGCATGCTGAACACTTGGTGCACTAGTTTACGATACACCTAAGACACGCTATCAAACCTTATCAATCCTACCAAATTTTATAGGCAAGTCTAAAATAGGTAGACACACCTAATTAGTGAGCCACTAGGCTATTGTCAAGTGCCATGTAAAGTAGAGCATGTCAGAACATGTGTAGGAGGCCCAAAAACCCCCAAATTGACCTCATGTCCTACCGTATCCAATTGTGGAAACGTAGCTAGCCTCACAATACTCTAACAAATCTAATTTGGTCCATTAAACATAATGACAAACACTTGATATACCATTCTCGGATTTTTTCAAGAATGGTACAAAAACTTATTGTAAAAGTCTTCAAATGGGTCCAATGAAGCCCAAGCTTCTCCCCATAGGTATTACTAATACATGAGTGGTTCCTAAATGACAAATGACCCTAATTAGAATCAATTACAAGGTTTAAATTCAGATTTTATCTATTGGGAGATGGATTCCCAATAAAATGGCACTAGTGGACACAAGTGGAGATAACCCTCAAAAATGGACACCACCTTCAAGCTCCATTCATTGCTCCTAGTCATCAAGCTCCTTCTAGTGTAGAGAAAGAGAGGAATAGGTGAGATAATGGGTGAGATTTGAGAGAAAATGGTAGAGGAATGGCTCTACTTGGAAGAGAACACAAAATGAGAAAAATGAGAGTATGGAATGAATAAAGAGTGGAGGCTCTCCCTCTCCTTACATGGCTTCCATATAGGGATAGGTTTAGCTAATCTAGAATATCCTACATGCCCTTCAATGTTATCATGAAGGCTAATTACCATATGGAAGGATTTGGACATATTTTGGTCAATAGTTTAATCTCTAATTTAACTAATTGGTCATGACTAGCGAGCCTAATAAGTCTAATCTAACAAGTTGTTTTATGAGTCATGTCATGCTAATTATTAGGCTCTAGTTTAGTGTCTAGGCCAACCGGTTCACTAACTCAAGTGTATAACTAGACTAGCCACTAACCGTAATTGCTAACACAACATTAATAAATAAATACACACACATGAAATAAATAATTAGTTACAATAATACATATAGTATGAATTTAATTATTAATTTTGGTGCAGGATTGGAAAAGACAAAAATACCCCTATTCTGAAAATATGGTAGTTATATTTGAGAAGATCAAGATGAATTTGTATTATATTGTAGCTTTAATCGATTGGATTGACTTTTAAGTTAACTTTTGGATTGAGTAAGAAGACTCAATGGTATAATTGGAAGATAGTGTGATTAAAAGTTTGTTTGGAATATATAAGAATAAGTACTCTAAGAATTGAGGAATTATATTTGCTCGATGACCTGAGATAGACGATGGTTGAACTAACCTTGAGTATGGATGAGTTGATCTTGGGATCAAATTCAAAAATAGCATTGGTTGTACGTGTTGGAGTTCACAAGTGGATGTTTTCTTGGTTATACAAATAGTTGAGGATATTGAGGTGTATTGACAGATTAATAAACAGTGACTCGAGGATATTCTGGTTGATGAACAATGCTTGTGCGGTATTAAAATTTTGAAATGGGTTGTTTTGTTGAATGCTAACTTTGAAATATTGGTGGATTGAATGACAGAAATAAAATTTTGGATGATTTCGAGCGTGAATGAACAGATAGTAGAGGTGATTACTAAGACCATATAATCCAAGTGGTTAATAAGGGAGCTATCCCCCATAGGAATTGGGTTTGAGCAACGAGGGAAGCATGTAAATTTCTATAAGGTAGGGAATTAACATGAATACAACTGCTGCAGGTATAAGTGCGGTACGGTGCAGGTGCGATGATGATGCAGTGTGGGTGTAGGCATTCGAACTGTGGATGTAAGGACTTCCACTACAAAAATACAAGCTCATGTGGCTAAGTTGTGAGGCATCCTCCATTGTGGTTGTAGGTCCGAGACACGGAAGGATCAATTGATTTTCAGTAGGGAATTAATTGGCGCAAACGTGTAGGGGTGAGCAGGGTCGGCCCTGGCCCAGGGCGGCCAGGGCGACCGCCCAGGACCCAATAAAATTTGGGGGCCCAAAAAAATTAATTTAAATGTATATATATCAGTAATCTTATATTAAAAATAGAACTAATATATAATATGATCCTTCTTTATCACAAAACATTTATGGTGTAGTGGTAGTTTGTTAAACTTGTACACAAGAGATCCTAGGTTCTATCCTTGGCTATATCTTTTTTTAGTTTAATTTTTTTATATTATATATGGGCCCAATTTTAAAAATTTTCCTAGGGCCCCCATTAAATCAGGGCCGGCCCAGGGGGTGAGCCAGGAGCTAGGGACATGCATGGGTGTGGACTTTCGAGCCAAATGCAAGGGTCTTCACGTTGGGTATGGGGACTATGGGCCGGGTTGGCCTACGGGTCGAGTATGTGTCTTTCGAGGTTGAGTTTAGGCCCTTCAGGGTAGTTGTGTTAGGATCATCTCGTCGTATATACATACATATATATATATATATATATATATATATATATATATATATATATATATATATATATATATATATATATTTGTGTTATATATATATATATATATATATATATATATATATATATCATGCATGCATTTTATTCATTTAAATGAATGAATGATGCTAAAGGAAAGACAAACATTTTTCTACCAACGCATGCGGTGCTTAAGAATCTTTAACAACTTTAACTATAACTTCAGCTTCTCTAGTTAATGATGCATTCATTTGATTCTTTCAAATGAATGAATGATGTTAAGATGCTTTACCAAGATACCCGTTCTAACGTTAAACAAACTTTTTAATTAGTAAATATATTGAAAGAAACTTTATATATATTTTCTATATATATATATATATATATATATATATATATATATATATGTATATATATATAGATACGGTGTGGGCCTTGAATGCGCACAGCCCCCCCGGTCCAGACGAGTTTTCTGGCACCTTCTTTCGCACTTGCTGGGATATCATCAAGCAGGACATCACTGAAGCGGCTATCGCCTTCCTCGAAGGTGCTCATTATCCCAAAGCCATCTCCAGCGCCAATCTCATCCTCATCCCGAAAAAAGATAACCCCGTGTCCTTTCGTGATTTCCGACCCATCAGTCTATGTACTTTTACCAACAAAATTATTTCCAAGATTATCGCCACTAGAATAACTGATACTCTTCCCAAAATAATATCGGAGGAACAAAGCGGATTCGTTCGCGGAAGGAACATCCAAGACAACATCATGCTGGCCCAGGAACTTATTACCTGCATGAAGTTCCCGACTAGAGGGGGCAACATCGCCATCAAAGTCGACATGGAAAAAGCTTACGACAGACTCGACTGGCAATTCATGATATGGGTATTTAGAGCTTTTGGATTCTCCGAGAATTGGACCAACATCGTGTGGAGATCCATCAGCAACTCTTGGTTTTCCACAGTTATCAACGGCCAATCAGAAGGTTTTTCAAATCTAGCCGCGGAGTCAGACAGGGTGACCCTCTTTCGTCCACGGTCTTCATCATTGTTGCCGACGCTCTGAGCAGAAACCTCAACAACATGGTCAACACCCCCAACTTTCAGCTTTACCACACTGCCTGTGGATGCCCCACCATCACCCACCTGGCATTTGCCAACGATTTACTCATCTTCTCGTCCGGGGACATCGGATCAATGGAAGTAGTTCACAACACCCTGAATCGGTACTCCAGATGCTCAGGCCAGAAGATCAACCTCTCCAAGAGCGTCATCTACGCCCACCACAGCATCAAAACCGAGAACGCAACCAGGCTCACCAACCTAACTTCCATTGCGGTGGCTCATCCTCCTATCAACTATCTCGGCTGTCCTCTGGTGTACGGGAAATCTAACGCCAGCTTATTCGAGAACTTGATCACCAAAATCAGGAACAAAATCGAAGGATGGCATAACGCCACCCTATCCCCAGGAGGCAAAATTATCCTCATCAGACATGTGCTCAATTCTGTCCCCATCCACACCCTTGCGGCTTGTTCTCCGTCCAGGAAGGTTATCGCGTTGATTGAGAAGATCTTTTGCAACTTCTTCTGGGGGCACAACAAGGGGCAAGACAAACACCACTGGGCCAGCTGGGACACTATGGCCATCCCAACCGCGACTGGCGGGATAGGTTTACCAAACTCGATCACATAGTCAATGCTTTCTCAATGAAATTGTGGTGGAAATTACGCACCAGCCATAACCTGTGGACTAGGTTTATGCAGGCTAGGTATTTCAAACACATCCACCCGGCGACGGCCACTGCCAACGCAGGTCATCAGCGGCGTGGCGCCGTATTTTACGTGACGCGAGTTGGCCGAGCCAACAATCAGACTTCGGCTGGGGTCTGGCGAGGCCAACCCCTTCCTGGAAAGGTGGATAGGTGATTGCCTCATTCCGAACATTATCGATTCACCCAGAAACAGCAAGATTAAAGACCTATGGAATCCCACCAATAACGATTGGAATTAGGACAGGATTCGTGATTGGTCATGCAACGAAACTGTCAACAGCATGCGCCAGCTCGGTCTTATCATTGGGTACGATACAGATATTCTGCAGTGGTCTCCGGCAGCCTCCGGAGCTTTCTCCGTTAGATCGGCAAGACTCATGATCCTCGAAAGGGGACCAGACCTATTCATCAAACGGTACTGGAACTCATGCATCCCTAAGAAATGGTCTTTCCTTCTGTGGAGAGTCATGAAGAAGAAACTGCCCACCAACGACAACCTTAACGCTATCGGGTTCAGCCTGGCGTCCGCGTGTCATTGCTGCACTGACCGCCAGTTGGAAACCATAGACCACATCTTCCAGGAGGGTAGGCTCCCGACCAGGTTTGGAACACTCTCAACCACACTACAACACCTATCCAGGAGACGGGCCTTTATCGATCTTCTGGCCCACTGGGAGCTGCATCCCACGGCCACCGAGATCGTTACAGCGGCCGCAACCTGGGCATCTGGAAAAACCGCACAAAGCAAGATATGAGGGTACCAATACTCTGCCGATCAGCTTATCCGGAAATTCACCGGCAATGTCGCAAACGAGCGCTCATCTGCCCTCACATACCTTCGCTTTCTTTTCGTAATAGTGGCGGCTGCGCCCGCATTTTCCCCCCTGTCTTTCCTTGCGTGGTATACTTTGTCTTGTATACAGTCAGGCTTCAGCTTTTTGAGCCTTGATTCTAATATATGGGGTTTAAAAAAAAAAATAAAAATAATATATTATATAATATATATATATATATATTATATATATATAGATATATATATAGAAAATATATTGAAAGAAACTTTTATATATATTTTTTTTTTTTTTTTTTTATATAT